>WURS02000018.1:7366732-7396703 GCA_011762765.2 Rhinocypha anisoptera
GGAGGGGTGGCTGGGGCCTGTGCTGCAGGGCTGGGTGGTTGGGAGGGCTGGTCGGAGAGACGAGGGGTGACCTCGAGGAGGTCCTCGGGGGAGGAGGTGGGGGTACACGGCGGGCCAGGAGGTCACTACTCCTCTCCGGGACGGGAGGTTTAGGGGAGAGTTTCCCACCAGCGCCACCTCCTGGGACTTCACCCATGCCACCCTCCGGAATGGGGACACTATCGTGGCCCACTTGCAGGCGAGCCACGGTTTGCGGTGAAGTCTTCACAGGAGAACCCACAGAATCAGAGCTCGGGTAGGAGTGAAGCCTTCTCAGTGTACCCTGGCCAGAGTTCTGGGTTGTCACGTTGTTTGGGTTGCCAGGGACTGAACCCGGTGTGGAAACCTGACCTCCCCCATCCATGCTTCCCTTCCTGCTCCCCGAGCGTGATGGAGGACGTGAAAAGGTTTGGAGTTCGTCTAGCAGAGCGTCGAGTGCGCTCTCCGGACGCTGCCCCCCCTGGGTCCCCGAATTCCCCCCACCACCTCCTCCTCCACCTCCCGGCTTGGCCGCCATGACACAGCTCGTTGAAATGGTGGCAGGCTGCGTGTGAAGAGAATGGGATGATCCCCAGGGGATCATCCTTTAAGCATCTCCCAGAAAAAGGAATCCGGCACACAAATTTACGTGAACACTCATCTTAATAGAGTAACATCCCTATGTACACTGATTCACTGAATAAACATGCTCAAGGGAATAAAGGGAACGTGGAAAAAATATAAACAAGCATTCCCAAACAGGCTTAGTTGTTCAAGGAAGCTAATTATAGGCTCCTCAACTGACACATACACACCATTCCGTCAGGATTCAAAAGTGTACCATCACTTTTTCAACAGATTCACTCTTAGTATTCAAGCAAATCCATTTCCCAACAATATGTGCTAAGTCAAACAATTTATGAATTATTGATCAACACACTGACATTTTTAATAAATCTAATGTGTGAGGAAAAGTGAATGTTTGGTAAGTACTTTCTCCGAACTCTTTCTTACAAGCATGCTACTTGATTACTGTACATGTATTTCCTGGTGAAATCACCACATTGCAAAGGAAATGGAATTCATATATACCACATCAAAAGTACAGAAAGTTACTTTCACACTAGGATGAAAAACATTTTTCTCATCAGAATCAATAAACAAAAACTTAAGAGGTATAGTACAAATTAATAGGTCCTCACCTTTTGCAAGGTGTCTCAGTACAAATATGAAAGGTGAAATTGCAAGCAGATCTAGCCAAGACTAAATATGTGTAGCCCATGACAATATATTAGGAATCACAACTAAAGGAGAAGCATGTGCATTCCTTTTCATTATCATTAACTTGAGCTGAGTAAAAATATTGGAACTTTACAATTCTAGCAAATAGTGACTAATGCTGCAAAACAAAATTACTTAACTACTCTAGCAAAAGGCAAAATCTAAAAGCTAGAAAGCATAAGAAAGGAACAAATGAAACCAGTGCATAGTTAGCAGTAATTTGCACTTGGTATTATGCCACATATTTTACCACAACAATTATTTAGTCTCTATTACTCACGTGTAGTCTTGAAAAGTCTTACATAAATCTCTTGAAAATATACAAAAATCTGAATGGATTATAAAATATATCACCAAGTTTCATTTTTTAAAATTTTCTAATAAAATTATGGTAATTCAAAAAATATGAACTATAAAAAAAATCAAGGAAAAATTTCCTTTTGTGAGACCAAGAAAGAAAAATATATGAAACACAAAAATATTGAGGAGGAATAAGAAAAAAATGAGTCGATGAAATCAGTAAATTATAAAAAATTAAAAATATAACAATGTAATCATAAAAATTTGTCGATCAGAGGTTATTTATTTATATTTGTAGATATTTCTTATATTGACTGAACAAATACTATGGAAAAAATTGACAGCCATTGTCTTTCTGTAATGAGGTATCAAAGGAAGAGTACAATTTCCTCTTCCTAAGGTTGTTGTTTTATTATAAATCCTCCTCAATATTGACATAAAATCAGAGGAAATTCGGAAAAAAATATCAGATCAGAAAAGATGTGATAAAGAAAGCTGAGAGTCCTTAGTTTTAAATTTCAATTTGAGGAATAAGCATTTCATAAATAAATTAGAACCAAAATCGATTTGGCCCAGAAAAACTGAATTTTACTTGACATGCAAGAAATAGCAGTTTATGAGTTAATAAAATTGAGAACATTAATACTGATAAATATTAAAAATAATAGGCATTCTTTAAATTTTCTTATGAAAGATTTTTGCTCTGTCATTGTTTTAAACCAGGTATTTGTTTAAAATTTTCATTAATATAGTAAATGATATACATTATTCATCTATTTTTACTTGTTAAATTTCAATGTGATTGAATAATAAACTAAAATCGACCACTCAAAATAAATGAACACAGTGATGCTTCAATAAGTGTCAACACTTAAAAGAAAACTAAAAATATGTATTTGAAAACAACTTGTAAAATCAGCAGCATTCATTAGACTGCTTTATTACTCAAAATGCAAGAGTCTTGAATAGTAAATTCCTACCACATTTAATAGTGAATGCCTTAAAAAGTACCTATGAATTAACATTTTTCACAAACAAGTTTTTTAAAATTATTTAACAATTTTTATAATTTATTAAAAACATGATACACTAAAACCATGCAATATTTAATAAAGCAATATATATTGAAGATGAACATTAATGTTGTTCCTCAAAATTAAAATGCAAAGACAGTGTAACCTTTTCATCACATCTAACACAGATTCTGATTAATTTTTCCTATCTCCCTCCACATAGTTTAGTACTGTGTGTCTCATTTTTGTCATTTCTATTCATCAACTTCTCAGTTCTCCTCAGAGTAGCAGGTTGGGAGTTGTCCCTAGGCAAGAAATGAGATGGAAGGACATTTGCCAAGCGGCTGCCCAGTGGTCTTGTCACCGACCTGTGAGTCTCGCCTTCCACACTGTCGTTCCAGAGTGGCTGCATCCGATTAACACAACTATGGCTTTGTGGCTCCCCTTCCCACCTTCAGAAACTACAGTGATAACAAAAAGAGCAGCTGCTAGCTTCATCTTTTTTTTTAACAAGAAGAAAGAAGCTATTTTTTTGGACAGGCCATCCTTGGGTGATGTTAAACACTTCTTTTTCCTCCCTCCCCCTTTTTTTGTTGCACTGTCCAGAAAAAAATTGGAAACTAATGTGTGCTCCCATAATTCTTTTATCTTAAAGACAGGTCTCTCTGATCATTGCATGGTTTCTTTTTCTTTGGAGATCAGTTCATTATCAATCATTCAATTTTTGAAAAATCTTCTGACAATGATTAAAAAAATAAAATTTATGGTAATTTATTCTTATTTATTTCACTCAGAACTGAAGAATCAACTTGTTAATTTTGCAATTTTCTTTTTGTTTTGCTTTTACTGGCAGTATTTTTGCAGAGTAGAATTTTCAGCTACAGTCATGCGAGTGATTTGCACTCCAATCCTAATTATATTAGACAAGAAAAAAGTGAAAGCTGATGCACTAGAAATTACCATGCAGAAAAAATTACCATGCCAATCAATTAAAAACAGAAAGAATGTGGTGTAATAAGTGTATAAAGCTACCAAATAAGTTTTAACATCAAGACATGCACATAAAAGTATCACAGTTATAAAGGAAACATATTCCAATGACTGTAAATGTCAAACAGCTAAGGATAATAATAATATTCGAACACTATGTAAAAACCTTGAAATGAACAACTGAAATAAAAATATCAATCAACACATTTTGATCTTGAGAAAAATTGTATGCTTAACCACCAGTCAACAACAAAAATGCTGAGCTTTACAAATATGAAATGTTGCAATTGTTATGGTGGCATTAAACAAGAAACATCAATGATAAACATCTTCAATTTTTCCATGGCCAACATATGAAGAAATGGATCAAACGTTTTAAAGATTTATCAAACTAATGTGCCCCATTTTAAAAGCAAAATACATTTGGAAAGAATCCCAACTCAGATTGGGCCAGGCAGAACACCGAATATGGAAACAATAATGGAAACACAGATACAGAGGATGAAGGACATATGCCTCAGACAGAGTGGCAGAGATAGTTGAAAAGATTATGCTATATATCAGTGATGGCTCGGCCTGTAAGAACATGCCCATGGCTCAAAGGTGGATGAGAGGTGGTTTTCAGTTGTCAGGAGAAAAGTAGGGTTGACTGGAAAATGGAAGTAAAGAGAATAAAGAAGAAAGGATCCATTTATATTCATTTATAAACTTATTTAAAACAGAAACATCCATCTACACAACACTGGCCAAGCACTTTTTTATAAGTGAGGGTTGTTAGGCTATTGACAATCGGTTGGGGATTTCAGGAAATGGGAAGGTAAAAATCAAAGGTTGTGACAGGTTTTCTTTTGTTTTTTTATGAGCCAAGGAAAGAGGGGGCACAGAATAGTAACATTTCCCTTCCTTGGAACCATTCCTTTAAACAATCATCCTCACAACTATGAATAGGACATAAAATGATGTGAAACAGAGAGGGAAGTCTTCTTTTTTTACAATAATCTCCAGGCAAGAGGGAATCTAGGAGGTTGCTGGTGTTGGGACATGAAAACTTTCAAAACACTGTGAAAATACATAGGATATGAGTTAAAGAATGTGATCATGACTTCAACCTGTGATGACAAAATAATATCTAATTATATAAAGACCTAATGTAATTTAAAATTTAAAAATTTCCTGTGTGTCAGCTAACCCTAATACTAAAACATGATTCTTTCAAAGAGAATTTTACCTAGTTCTTATAATAAGTCCTTCTAATCATTTGTTGCAACATAATCACTTGGTACTTCTACATGCTCCTAATTGAATGTCAGAGGAATACAAAATATCATGTAATAGAAGTGGACTGTATCATTTATTTTTGTCAAAAAAATAATTTCTGAGGTATCTTTAAGAGAGGGGACTATTATGTTCCATAGAAAAAGGCATGCAGTGACACAGAAACAAGGAGAAAATTTAATGGTTTGCATTTCCACTCATGTAAAGAAATGAGAGGTAGAGCTATATGAATACTTGATGAAAAACAAAATTGAATTTACTGGTGATGTAATTACAACTGAATTAATAAAATGAAATTAAAATTACATAAAATATATTTGAATCATATTCACTGTGCTTTATCAAACAAGGCATTCTGTATTGTATTAGAGTAATAGCTTTAGGTTTGTACTCCATTTTCTCACTTTCTGCTTTATTAAATTCTATTTCAATGTTCGCATACCAGTCTGAGAGTATTCCACAAAATTTTAGTAGAAGCAAATATAGTGGAAGAAAGGGGGATAGAATTTATTTTTAAATGTAATCTTTTGAGTCAAAATTCTCATACATATACTTTCTTAAAATTATGGAATGAATAAGGCTAAGTTTTATGCCAGGAAAGCCTAGAAAAATTCCCTCAGTTCATAACATGTAGTAGCAAATTTCTAAAATAAATAAATGCTTATAAATAAGTTCCTCATTGAAATTCAATGGGAAGTTACATTTTTTAATTTAAAAAATACTTGTCAGACAATTTTAAAGAAGAGAAAGGGATTGATGCCACAAATTTTATTGTAAAAATATTTGTTGTGCTTCAGCAAATATTTTGTAATTTCTTATATAAAAATAACAATAGAATCCATCTCCATACTAAGATTGGTCATCTACTTAATCTTCCTCTTTAATGCCCACCCATCTTACTGAAATGCAATTTAATTTGCCAAATAAGTAAAACCAATGAAGACACTATTCATGTTTCAAATTCAAAATTGAATCTATATTTTTTTAACTTTCCAGGTGTAAATGAATAAAAAATGCTGGGAAAAGCAAAAAGCCATGAACTGAGAGGATAAATTGGGAGATTCTGCAATGATATTGAAATAACATAATAATACTCTCTATAATATGTCATTTGTAAATTTTATCATAAATTTTATTAACATAGAATAATATGGGAGTATTAGTATATATATTTGATATCCATACTACTTTGTTAAACCTTCAAAAATAAGTGTTATGGTGTGAATAAAGAGTCCTAATATTTTCGTTCAATGCTGAAGTAGTGAAAGTGACTTTTTATAAAAAATTATTTCAGCTGGAACTTTGGAAATTAAACAGTACTTACCAATTAGTACTTTTTAATTAGTTTTCAACTTGCAAACATTATGTCAGAAGGTGAATTGATTCCACAGAGTATTAAATTTAAAAAAATATAGCACTAGATTCTCATGTAAGTATTATTGACGTTCAGGAGTGGATCTCTACTGTTGGTAGGAGAAAACACCAATGGTGTAGCATATTTTTAGAAGGTATGAAAGAAAATTTTGTCCACCAAAAAATGAGATTACATAAGTAATGTGATAAACTCTTAAGAATAAGAATGTCTCTAGATGCCTACTCCAATGATGTGTTTAATATATTTCATCTAACTTTAAATTGATTAGATAAATTAGCAAATAATGGAATCAAAAAAATCTAAGGCTTCATGGATTTCAATGAAATAATATGAATGCAAAGGAAAATACAGGTAAAAGAGTCTAATGGATTTTAGTGGATGAAGTTGATTTTTAAGTCATTGTCCCCACAGTTTTTCTCCCCCACACCACCAGCCTCCTTGTTCAACTCCCTGTTCCCTCCATGCTGCCATAAAAACCTCCCTCTCCCCACACAACTATGAACTGAGAAGACAACAACAGCTTTCATGACAATCATCTAAGAACACTGCTCTTTCCTTCTAGCATCACGAAAATTCCACATTATGTGCAACTCAAGAAGACCAAAAAGGAAAAAAAACAAGTTGAGTAATAAAGAATGCAAAAATTAAACAAACGTAGTGTGAATCTGACTCATGCGCCAAACACGAAAAAACTCCCATCTTCCATCCTTAAGAGTAAGGCTACAAAATGTTTCAAATCAAAATGAAAACCTCTCAATATTCTGAACATGAAGAGTTCAGCTGATCCCTGAAGCAATGGCAAAACCAAAAAAAGAGCATGGGAAGTAAAATTGCTCAACCAATGACCCCACAATATGAAACAAGAGAGATATTAAAGCGTAAGAGATTTTTAGTTTTTCCAGTTTCTTTTTTGGAAAAGATCTTCACAGCTTATTCCAAAGCATCTCACTATTGGAAAGGGTGAAGTTTTATTTTAAAAGGCTCTTAAAGTAAGCCAACGATCATATTACTGTAAATGACGACCAGAATTTATTTATGCTTACGAAGATTCTACCTTACTTTAAGGATGAAGGGGGAATATGAAGCATATATAATATATTATATATATCCAAGACCAAACTGGGATTTTATGAAATCTCAAGCTGAGCAAGAGAAAATATTTCAAATATAAAAAAGTATATAGATATATAAATATATATATATATATAGAGCGAGCAGAAAAACTTTTAAAATGACTTTTACTCGTGAATGGTTATGGCTTCCTTGAAGTTAGTGCTCCACTTCCAGCTGTGTCTGTTACACTATAACAGAAAAGGGCGGGAGGAGGTTTCATGTCAAATTTTTGCTCATGTGGGAAAACAAACAGTCAATTGGAAGAGTTAAAAAAGATCTTGACAATAGACAGATAAGGCAAGAGATAGATACTTTTCTACAACAGGTGCAAAAACTCATTGGTACAGTATTTAACAATGATTCAAAAACCCTAGCTACTAGATTTTTTTAAATTGAGAGACATCAACAATAAGGAAAAACAGACAAATATAGATTTCTGAAAGAAGTTTTAATCACTGATTCATTTAAAATAGGAGCCCCCAAGTATGAAAATACGTAACATCCACATAAACAACAACAACAACAACAACAACATTGATCTTTGGGTAAAAACATAACCATGGCACAGAAAAGAGCCACCCCTTGTTAAACTATATACGCATAGTATCGAGGAGGATATTGCCAGATCTTGAAACAGACAGCTGCAAGGTACTTTCAAAAAGTGTGAGAGTGAATTAGAAGAATTATTTGGCTACATGTGGGGGCAAGATAGATGCAAGCAAAATTATAAGACTTCATCATACATAATTTCTTTGTAAAACAAAATCAGTGCCCTCTGAAAATACTCACTTGATATTTCAGAAAAAAGTAGGTGATCATGTCATCAACATCCACGTAATTACACATTTAAAAGATTAAGACTTAGAATCTTAGCACTGGCTGAGACTATCCAGTGGCAGGCATTTAATTGGTGCATACTCTGTCATTAAATACTATAAAAGGATGACAGACATATCACGAGAACAGGGAGAAAACACAAGGGGGGCTAATAAGGAGACTATATTGATACACAGGGGCCAGGGCTGGGTCAATCTTGCAAGGAATGCTTATGAGGATTGTGCAAGTGTGTGCAGGGATAATTGAAGACTTAGAAAGCCGACAGATGAAATGAATAAAAAACATAGAGAAATCATTACAAACTATCAAGTGTAGTGGTGTGAAAAGATACACAGACACAAAAGTTTGCAAAGATACAGTGACCAAGAGAGGGAATGTTGAAAAGTAAACATTATGCAGTAAAAAAAAGATTTTTATAAATGGGTCCCAAGATATTTAATTGACACTGTGATAGAAAAAGAGTTAATAGTGCAAAACTTTATATAAGGTTTTTTATCAGTACAGCAAGAGGCTGTGTATTGGTTTTACAAAAAAGCCTCGGATATAAACAGGAATAGATCTAACTGGCTCTAACTTGGTGATAATGGGAAACTTGGAAGAAAGGTTTGGGTTTTAAGGTTTAATGGGGGTTATTATCATAAAAAGAGCAAAAAAAATATATATATAGATATGTATTATATTGCTGAAGTTTAAAACTACCTTTCTCTCCTCCTTCAATAAACCACATGAAAAAGAGAATAAAAAATCAAATCAGTGCAAGGGCAGTGCTGTGTAGTGTTTTTGAAGATCAACAAAGAGGATACATATGTATACATGTGTGTGTTGACTCTCAGGGGATTCAAACACACAGGTACCCATATACACTGCTGAGATATAGAGGGAAGGAGAGGGAGAGGGCACAGTACAAAGAGTTAGACAGAGAGAGAGAGAGAGAGATAGAGACAGTGAGGTTGGCTGGGTATTAAAATAAGCTACTCCTCATTAGATTCAAGGATCCCTATTGAGTCGCCACTCACTAACAGTTCCAATTTATTGCGAGATATTCAATATATAATCTCAATCAATAAGCAAATAATATCTTTAAAGCTTTATAAAAATTTTACTGGATAAGAGTATCCTTGTATCATTGTTTAACTTTTTCTGAGAAAAAGTCACTCAGCAGGTAATATAGAAAATAGTTAAATCATACTAAATTCCTTTAATATTTTGAAATTGCCAATTTTTAGTGGAAAATTACAAAGACTATGCAGAGATTTTTATTGGTATGCAACATACTCAGGCTTACCATAAAGCAATTCCTACTAGTATTCAACAAAGAGCAAAGTCATGATCACACAAGACTACTCTTGTACTAGATAATTTTCACAAAGTTTCTTCAAGTGCTCATGACCAAATCTGAAAGAAACCCCTTATTTTCTATCTAAAAATAGCCAACAAACTATGTTTGCAAAAACTCTACTTAAAATATTGCAAAAATTCCAATATTCATTTTACAATTCATATTAGCAGTTGTGCTAGTTTGGCAAAAATGATGCAATGTACACACATGAAAACATGCTTGTCTCCATATGGAGTTCATCAATAACAATGGCGCATCACTACAGCAACACAATGAATTTAAAGTATCTGAAAGACCTCTTGAGAAATAAAATATGAAATTGAAGAATTCCTTAAATCCTATTCTTAACATAAAGAACTAATAGTGATTGCAAATTGAACACCCTAAAGATTAACTTCTGATTCATAAACAAAACCTAACATCCACTATTATTTGTAAATTATACAGATCTGTATAAATGAAAGGTGCTGGCCACCATGATGAATATTGGAATTTGTAAATTAACATGAAAATAAGTGATTTTGATATGATAATTAATTATCCCAAACCAACAAATAAATTCATAATTTAAAAGTGGATCAAGACTCTACTGGTATGAATTGTGACAAGATTTTGAAGCAAGATATTCCTTTGGTTATGGACATTGTGGACCAATTCTACAGGGAAATGCTGCTATCAATAAATAAAACTATGTATCTGATCTTACCTTAGAGTTGGGGCCTGGCGATCCACTAACAGGACTTCCCAGGGAAGATGAAACGGAGCCACCCCTTTCATTAACCACTCCGGGAACAGGTGGGCTATCATTCAAGGTTGGTGACAGACGGGCATCTAAAGAGCTGTTCCCTGGTGGTAGCCGCTGCTCCTGAACAGATGCCAACCTGAAGTTTATGCACATAAGTGTTAAAATATTTAATTTACATCATTTAATTGATCTGCAAGAAATCTTTCTTAAATGATATTATTTGTGGCAAATCATGAGCATATTTAAATTAAGTTCACTGTGGAGGCCGTCACTTTGTGGAAATCCATGATAGAGTGATGGTTTTTAAAAAACCATCACTTTATATTTAAATTAGAGTAATTACTTTGCTCAATTAAGAGCTTATTTGGCCAAAACATTATTATTATTTGCCAAAGTGCAGGGGAAAGCTGGAAATACTTAAGAATGATATGTTTTGATTGTTCCATTACATTTATTCACAAACAAAAAAATATGCATGTGGCAAAAATGTATTACTTGAGTAATAATGTAATAAATGTATTACAAGTGTAAATGAAATTACTTGGCCGAATTCTTTCAGGAATGCAATATGAATTGAATCTAGTTTTACTGAGTTCAACTTTTAAAAGATAATTAAACATCTTCTTTAACAATAAAATATTTAACTTAAAAACTTAATAATTTTTATTGAAACATTAAATGTACTTCATAATGAAGGAGGGCACTACAGCCAGTTATTGTTATACTGACTTAATCAAGTGCACAAAACATTTAAACTCTTGTACTTACTACCCCCTCTTACCACTAAGGCAACTATGAATAAATTCATCACTCTTCTCTCTTTTTGCCAATGGCACATCTAAATAGGTCTTTTGGGGAAATTTAATGCACCATCATAAAATTATATATTCTCATACTCATGAGCATACACATACAGGTGACTGGAGAAGACTGGGTAGTCAAAACTAGGTTGTCTAATAAATTTCTAGTGTGGGTTTACTTAGTGAATTTATTTCAATATGTGCTAGTTCCACCACATAATAATAAAAGTCATGCCTGATCCATAAATCGAACATACATGTCACTCACATGGTAAATCATAAAAGTATGATGTAATAACTTTTTTCATTAAGGATTCCCTGAATGCTCAGTGTCAATTGAAATACATTTATGCTGGATGTTATATTTGAAAAAAAGAGTTGAAATATTATTTTAGGTATTTTCATACGATAATTAAAATTCAACTCTTTACTTAAAGAGAGTTGGGCTTCTCATATCTCTCATTCATATTAATGACCCTTCCAAATCAAATATAATAAAAGTAAATTTGTTCCATGTGATATTCAATTTGAACATAATTGTTGGCTCTAATGAATAATTGGGACTAAGCCCATATACTTAGATTTCTGATTCTCCTACTAGAGTTTATTAAAAAAGTAACATTATTATGAACTATAATATGTCAATAATATAACAGTAAAACCTGTCTAAGATGAAATTGCAGGAGGCCATTTCTGGCTAAAAGAGGTTTTCCTTCTTAGAAGAAAACAATGAACCTAGATTTATTTTGCATATAAATAGTTTTTTTATAATGATAGATATTTTTTATGGTTATTTTTGTTGGCCTTAAGGGAAGAAAAATCAACAATCAAAGTATTTGATAGTCATATGGAAAATAACTAACATTAATACGTAAAAGGACTAAATTTATTGTAATTCAATCATTTATTTAAAAAAAAACTCACATCTCATAGATAAGATGTTGAGCTAAACAGCTGAACAAATACAAGTACAATATAATACAATAATTACCAAAATAAAAACATCACTAAATGCTACTTGAAAAAACTGTTCAATTTCAATAACTTTGTTGTGACACCCCTTTAGGAAGTGTCTTTGCTGACTAGCAATAAACTCATTAGTTCAGCAATGAGTGACAATACAAGCATTATAGAATGCACACCTAAATTTCAGTGTTTTTCACAGCTAGGTCTCATTGAGCATGCCTTGGAAAATTCAAAATTGTTGTCCTGCAACCATTCAAAATTTAGATAGTCTTGTTGTGTATATGCATACAACCATGGTGGGACTATCTTGGAAGCAAATAGCCATCAAATATGATTCATATTTTTGATATGATGTCATGAGAAATATATGAAAAACATATCTGTAATTTTTCGCACCAGATCAAAAGTGAATTTTTTGTAATAGGCAATGCTGCATAGGTATATTTTAAAGGGTTGGTCCACCTTACACTTGCTGTCAAGGAAATGTGTGGTCCATGGTTACCATTGATAATTCCATTTTTATGGCTCTGGTGACTAGTCCACTTGAGACTAAAGGCCTTTCAAACAAAAGGAGTTTCTGATGGAAAGTGGTGAGTGATCAATAAGATAATCAATACTCGAAACAAACTGCCAAAAACATTTGTGAAAGTTTGAACTTTTCTATGTCTTTCACAGATTCAAATTCTACTATATAGTTAATACTACTAATAAACTAAAATAATAAAGTATTTTAGGATATAAAATTTTGGTAAAAAATTTTTTCTATTGTAAATAAATCTCTGTAACCCAGTTGCAGAGGTTAGGTTAGGTTGCAACTTAATAGGTTAGGTCCTACTTTTGATATGGGTATTGAACCTTTATTATAAGAGGGTCGCCCAAAAAGTAATGCACCATATTTTATTACTCAGCCAATAACAATGTTGCGAATGCAAAACATTACGTGTGAATTATTTGAAGTTTCCTGAGTGCATATGCAAAGTTTTTGGCACTTCCAACAGATAGCATAACTGCAGGACTGTTTCAAAATGGCATACATGCTTAAAAATGTTTATGTATGAAGTCATTTCAATTTTGAAATAAAATGAAATGCTAGAACTTTTTTATTAAAACAGGACTGAATATGCAAAACTATTATTAATTTCAGATAAAACTTTTTCTAATAATGATTCCTTTCTTGATTTATCATATAGATAGATATTCATTTGCCCTAGACCAAATATATATTTGTAAAGTCTTCATCAGTAAAATAAAAATATTTAAGAATTAGATAACATGCATTAGATAAACAATAGTGTAATAAGATTGACAACTAATTCACATAATTGAATTTTTTCTTTCTATATATTCTTTTATACTGTAAAAGCAATTTACTACAAAAAATTTTTTCTTTCTTTTCTTGACCACATACTTCCTTCAACTCATTTGGAAGTTTATTAAATAACATTTTACCAGAAGATTCAGGTGTTTTTGAAGTTTGGATGTCCTACAGTGGTCACTAAAAAGATCATCTTTAAATCTGGTATTATGAGTGTAAACATCCTTATTTATGGCAATGGAGGTGTTTTTGCAGCAGGCATCGAGATTTGCATTATGCATGTATTTTTAGGGAATGGCCATAATTTTGTGAATAGTGAAATGTTTCCTGCAAGACTTTCTAGGTTTTAATTTAAAGATAACAATTAATACAAGCTTTTGGAGGGTGAATATTCTTTTGATTTTTACCTGAGCTGAGCTTCCCCAACAGACAATGCCCTAGCTACAGATTCAAAAATACCATGATATATGGGAATTCAAACTTCTTTATAACAGAAGTTTGATAGGTTCTTCATAATAAATAAAGTAGAGCATAATTTTGTGCAACGTTTTTCAATTTGGAACTTACAGCTTAGCTTGTTGTCTATTTCTAAACCTAAAAAGTTTGAATGTTCATTCCCAAAAAGGTTTCCTATTTCAACTGAAATCATAGTAGAGAATTCCTAAAAAATCAAAATCCATAGCCATGACCAATGTCACTTGTCGCTATGCTATAGGAAGAAATCTCTTACAAGAACTGTGGGTGAGAGTAGGGGAAACTTGATCAGGCCACTGCATTGTGCATACTCAAGTGAGAGAGTATTTGTACCCTTTGCTTTCTTGTGCACCGAAGGTACTGATTTCTTTTTTCCTTCTCTCTTCTTCCTCTAATTTTATTTTATCCCTACCTTCTATCTAATATTGTCCCTCATAGGGATCTCAGGCTTATGGTTTTAATTCGTTTCTTTGTTTTACCTGTTGAGATTCTTAGTATGTTAAATTTAGAGGTATATAAATTCAAAATAATGTTTTACCTTTTTAGAGTAACCAGTGTTCCAGTAAGCTTCTTGCATCTCCTCAGTGCACTCTCTAACCGCTCTGGTTCTTCTTTTAAAAATCTGAAAAAAAATTAATATTATAAATCATATATGATACTGTGAGTGTTGGAATTTAAATCATACTACTTTGAATCTTGTAAGGAAGTTACACTCATAATTTTTGCTATTGAAGTAATTGGTTTTCCAGTATGAGATTATTACACCCAGCAAAATTTATGTTTGTTGATACATATTGGTAACTACCAACCACAGTATTAAACTGTAAGTTTGGTTTGATAAGCGAGCTTAATTGATAAGGTAGAGCTTGCCTAGTAACAAGCCCAACAGTATGTGAAATTAGAGTAGAGAGGCAAGTTGCTTTGCTTGTGTAACCTGTGGCTTCACAGGAAGATGTGGTGCCTAATAAATCACTCGGCTTGGGTTTTAACTAGAAATGTCCAGAGACAATACTGGGCACTGAACCCAGGTCCTCCATTAAGCACCCAAGTGCTCTATTACTACATTATACTAGTAAGGCTACCACAACTTCATATTATTATTGAAACAAATATATTTATTATGACATTCTAACAGTAAATATTTATTTTTTGTTGTCCTAACTCATTAAACTTTGTCAGAATTTTTTTAATTTGGCACTTTTGAATTGATTTAATGTGCAAAAAAGCAAAAACTTTTATTAGAATCCCACCAAAAGGAGTTAAAAGTGTCCTTCATAGAGTTTACCTTTTTTGAAAAAATACAGTAGAAGTCCTCTATAGCGGGTATGGCCAATAACGAGAGTATCGCTCTAGCGAGTGATCGTTTTGCGTTGGTTGGTCAACATGTTAAAACATTGGCAGTTCTGCCGGTTATTACGAGTGTTCATATCTGCTCTATCGCTATAGCGAGTAGATATTGCCATAGTTGGTGTTCGGGTTGCATAAATCGCAGGATTCAAACACGCATTACATTGTCATGCCTTGCGAATCTTCATTGTAGTGAAGACTTTACGAGAGACTTTGTGGTGATTTTAAGAGAGAAGACTTTGTGATTTTATGCCACAGACTTTCCTGGGGAATGACTGAACAACTTATCTTGGAATCTGTGCGCCAGTCTGTCATTTCCTGGTGCTATTTCATCCTTATAGCCGATCAATCGGAACAAAAGAACATAATGGAGCTGTGAGCTAGACTTTTAGATAATACAGGAAAAGCCCATTTGTCTGTGTTGACTTTAGCAGGACGGCCAATCTCTCGACCCTCCTCTTACTCGTGTTTATGGAATTGTAATTGTTAACCGCAGGCCATACCTTATCTATGTTTGTTCACGACACGTAGCCAAAGATAACACTGATGCATAATGTACATTAGTTACGAGTGCATGAGACTTTTGGATACAATATTTTAAAATCTTTTTGATGAAACGATCTATTTTCAATGCAATTGCGGATGAATTGATACAACTACTTCATGGCTCATTTTTTCCTACTTTTGGTGCCGTTATAAATGCTGGAAAAGGCGAATTTAAATAACCATCAGCTATAATGAGTGTGCATTATAATGAGAGATTTTTCGTCATTTATCAGCTCTCGTTATAGCGGACTTCTACTGTACTTTTTTCATCAGAATGGGGTTATGCTTGCTGAATACTAGAAACAGGTGCAACCAATAATACTGTAATCTACTGTGGGTTTTGGAAAATTATGCTGTACAATTTTAAACAATATGTACAACGTGCTTAAGTATGGAATTGTGTCTAGTCAAATGAATGCTTGACCATGATTTTTTTGCGACACTCAGAAGTTAATGATGCAGTTGGGAGAAATCAGTCCATCCACTATAGCTCAGAACCAAACAACTACCATTTGTTTCTGCCTGTGAAGTAGTCTCTAGTCAGATCTATTGTAGAGATGATGAAGTCAAAAATCCTCTTTAAGAGTGGTTACCTTCACTGGCAGCATCCCTCTACAAATATGGGATGTAAAATTAAGTTATTTGATATGATAAGTGGCTTGAAGTATGAGAATGCTGAGTAGATTGTGGTTTAAGGTGTGCTCTTTATGTAATTTGAATATTTTTATTCCAAAATCTTATTTAGCTTCTGAGCATATGTCATATTTGTTCTGACTTATAATCCCACCTCTCTATGAAATATCTTATACTCTGGCAAATGAGCTAAACATATTTTCATTGCAGGGTCTGAAGATGAGAAGCGCAACAAGTATAAGCTCTTTCTTGAGTGCACTCTGATATTAACATCAGTTGTACCTCCAGAGCTTCCCATTGAATTATCAATGGCAGTCAACACATCACTTCTATCTCTATCCAAACTTTGTAAGTATCTAATTAACTTTTTAACATTCTATACCAGTATTTCAGTAAGATCTTTGTCACAATTATATGGTGTCATTCATGCATCACAATCCATTCTTTTCCATTATTTACACATGGGTCACTGTAAGTTCTATGACTAGCACACTCAGTGGCGATCATTTTTACATTATATTTTAAATTCCTCATAAATGAATGCCACAAAGTATGTCTTAGATGTTTCAAACTAAAAGAAGTGCGATTAGAATAAAACTTTACATTTGGCAGTCATTTATAGCCATTTCATGTTGAGAAAACTTGAAGAACGGGTAATTGAACAAACTAACCAGGAATATTGTCATGATATAGAATATATCATTTGCTCCATACAGTTCCATATGCAACAAATGGATTCACACATTCATTACACTATCTGTAACATTGTGGCTTATCAATGATTGCTCCTTATTAAATGCATTTAGCGTGAACATTTCCCATGTGAACAATATAGTCAGGTGAGATATGGTGGAAACAAAAATAATCTTAGGAATAAGATTTACTTGCAATATTCACTTTAGTGCTGAAGTGGAAATTACTTTAAAGAAAGTGTTCCTTATTCCAAAGATTATTTCCCCTGTACATGAAAAATTCCTTCTGTATTGTGTTAAGGGTATCACAATCTATGCTGACTCTGAAATTATCTGTGAAACATCATTTTTACTGTAAGAAGTTGTTAGATAGAAGAGATCCTCTTCCTTGCTAGTGTGTGTTAAAATATGTCATGTGGTTCAGTGGTCCTGAGTGAAAATTGTGAAAAAAAGTTACACTACACATGGCCCGCTCATTTCTTTTGAGAATTTCAAATGCAAAGTCATAATAAATGTCCTTATGAATCAATGCTGTCAGCAGCCTTTGGTTTATATTTGCACCTTGTTGTAACCTCCAGATGTTCCATATAACTTACTGATGGACCACATAGTTTGTTGACTTCTTTGGCTTCTATTTTTATGGTGCCTGCATTCCCCTTTGTATTTTAAATTCCAGTTAAGCACAACAGCTAAGTACTTTGCCAGTGTGTGACTGTATGTGACCCTTGGTGAATATCCACTGACAATATGGTTGTTCAGGTGCTCATGGTGTTTATAAGCTGTTCAGGTGCTCATTGCCTTGCCAAATATTCTTTTACATCGCGGATACTATCACACCTACATTTTTTGTAACACTGGTACTTTATTGTACAGTCTCCAACCCATCATTGATGGGGCAGCTAAAATGATATCTATTTTACCATATGGAACAGGCAACCTTTCGACCTGTGTTAATTTTTGTTAGCCCCAGCATAAGTATGGGACAGGTCAGTACATCTAAACCCACAAGAGACAACAAGTCATAGTTTACAGTGGCAATTTTGCAGCAACAACAATAATTGATGGCAAATCTCAATCTACATTAATGACCCAATTTATTACAGCATTGATATCTACTACTAAGGAATTTAGAGGCAGAATGAAATGAATATTGCATCAAATATTTTCTCATTTGGGTCTTGAACCATGGGAACCATTTGATTTCTTTTTCCTCCATGGTACATTTTAACTGATGGCTGTGAATGTAAAATATAGTCTTGTGTCTTCATGAAATGAAGTCTCATTTGTAAAATTTCAGAATGGTCTCATTTTCAGCATACCATCACAGGTTGCATCAATTTCGGCCTTGACAAAGTGTATTTATGCATACCTTTTAATTTTGTGAATTTTTCAACACAGCTGTCTTCTGCACAGAGCCTTTTAGGATTCCTTTTGCTGGAAAAGTGGAGATCTGTTGCTTTGATAAGACTGGCACCTTAACCAGTGACCGATTGGTGGTGGAAGGTGTGGCTGGCCTGGGGTAAGATTTCAGAGGATTGCTTTGACTAGAAAAGGAGCATGCTATGTTAAGCACATATAAAGTTCCTGAATGCCTGCATGTTTTCATATGGTCATTAGTGAAACCCCCAGCATGTCATTGTGTGGCAATTATTCTGATGCTACTCCATTCAAAGCCTAAGTAAATAGTTCATTTTTTGGGTCAAATGTAGATTTTTATCAGCAAAAGTTAATTGAAGTCTCATCTTAAAGACAGCTATGAACTGTTAAATTATAACTTTTAACCTGCCAGTGAAGCTTTGTCATTACTAGCAGTGTCATGGTTGCCATTTGTTTTCCACTCCTCCAAAATATAGTCATCATTGGCATGCTAGCCACAGAAGAAACATTTTTTTCATCAGGGCAGAGCATCCATCCATAAAAAAAGTATCCTGGACATGAGAAAATTGCTTGATTTTTGCTATGAATTTTTGGAACATCCCCTTTATTCCTCAGATTTTGCACCCTCTGATTTTTGTTCCTTTACAAATTAGGAGGTGATTGCAGCCCCAAATGGGTATTTTGAAGATGTTCAGGAGAATCAATAAATGTATGAGATAATGGAAATAGGGTATTGATGTAAAAGTATGGTGGCATAAAAGGAGGTTACCTATATTGAAATATAATTTTGGACTTACAAAATTTAGTTTGATTCATAGGCCCAAAACCTTTGGAACACTCTTATGTAGATATGATTTTGATGTGATTAAAGATAAGGTCACTTGTTAGAGAACTTAAGCAGAGGAGGTGTAAGAATAAGAGCAGTAACTAAGGGTTGTTTAAAATTACTTTTTGCCAATTAATGTAGTCACCATCATCGCCACTGCACTTCTCCAGTGGTTGAATAGAAGTAAAAAATTCCAAAGTAGAATGAATTGATTTCAGAATGACTCTCATAGTAATTTATTGTCACTAATTTGGAGTAATGTAAAATTTAAACTTTTCTAGAAAAATATGTCTTGCTTCTTTCTCAAGCACATGGGTAACATATATGTACATTAAAATCTGAACAATGCATCTAATAAGTTAAATACCATGAGAACATGTATATAAAAGCTAATAAATTAATTTAAATTTTGTAACGTTTTTGGGATTTTTATAGTTTTTTCTTTGTGGCCCACTTAAATACAGTCACAATTACCTAATTTACACAGCCAAACATGCACTTTCATCTTCTTCCTTGACAAGTTCTTTAGAATTGCGGGTGACTTTAGCATTAGTCACAGTATTATAAAAGCACAGTTTAGCCATATTCTTGCAAGTCATTTTATTATATTGGTATGAAAGACTAGAGTATAGAGTTACTTAGTGTATTTCAAATTAGAGGATGCTATTAGAGAAAGTTTGGCAGATAAAGATATATACTATTTACAAAAAAACAAGAATTCTGTCAATAAGGGATAACTTATAGCCATTACAGAGTAATATGTTAAATAACTTTAATTTATAAATTTAACTCTTTGAGTGACACACATAATTGCCTTATTTCATGTGAAAATTGCCCAGCTATTTAGAATTTATATAAATTTTATTGAAAGTTTTAAAAGTTATTGTAATAAATTTATTTTATTGTTACAATTATTTTAGAAAACAATTCATTTCTTCAATGTGGCTTGTGATGTATCACATGTGACAAAATATAATAATAGCAATGTATATTATGATTTGAAGAAAAACATCAGTTGGTAGAGAAAGCAATTGTCTAGAATTGCATAAACTTTCAAATTGTTATTAGAAGAATATTAATCGATAAAATTGATCATTAGCTTAATAAACCATACAAGCCTATGGCCAGTAATAAAATGACCATTTATAAATTATGCAAAAATTACAGAAGTTATGTGCCAGTATGTAAAAAAGAGTATAAAATTAAATTTTAGAAAACGTAAGAAAAAGTAATATCATTATCAAGTCATTGTGGATGATGAAGCTGCTCTTGTAGCAATCTTCTCTTTACAGAAGAACAAATGTATACAATGCATATCCATTGAGTATAATTTATAGTTGAATGCCTTTATTTGTATTTTAGTTAAGTTTGGCTCTGGTAGTGCATTTTTTCTTGTTCAAGGTATGATAATTGTTTTCAAGATCCTTACCCAAAATCCATATTTAGTGATAATCTAGTTGTGGAATCTGTTTCCCTTGTTCCTAAGATTTCAGAATGTCTGTGTCCTTACGTAATGATTTACAAAATTGTACATAATAGAATAGTGTATTTACTTATGATAAATTATAACTTGTAGAGGCAGTATGAGTACAGTCACACCAGTACAAGATGTTCCTCCAGAGACTGTAAGAGTGTTGGCGACATGTCATTCCTTAGCTCAGCTGGATGATGGGCTGGTTGGTGACCCAATGGAAAAGGCAACGCTCTCTGCTCTGGACTGGACTCTCACCAAAGGTTTGCTCTTTCAAAGATTGCATCATCACCAAGTGTGATAACATGGCTTCATGACCTTTTACATTTTACCTCGACATAATATTTGTGTGACCCTTTTGCTCTTAGCATTTGAATGAGCCAACTAGGCCTTATGAGTACTAGTACTTGTAGTAATTAGTGTCATTAAATGTTATAGAAGGTAATGTATTGCATTTAGTTGTTTCAAATGCTTTTTTGTTATTAATTATATAGTAACAAGCTATATAATAAAATTTTCAGTTTCGTAAAATATAGAGAAATATGCTTTTCATCATTGTCAAGGTTATAATGGCAAGGTTTTGGTTATGACCTATGTTTTGATAATGCTATAGTCAGTGAAACCTGAATTAATAATGTTTTAATAATTTGGATATTAAATCATGGTTCATTTTAATTAAACAAACTGGTATATTTCTTAATTTAAGTCCATGATTTTCTTTATTTCCTCTAATGAATTCACATTTGTTGGCAGAATTTATTAAAGTATGCCCGTGTTGATTGACCAATTTTGATTTCTGAAAATCTCATTTTTTCTGCAAAGCATTAATTTTTTAAAGCTCAAATACATTTTTAATCATCATGTTATGTTATTGTGTGAGTCATTTATGGGGTCTTTAAATTGTCTAGTAATCTAGCTCAACCAATACCTGATAATCAGCTCACATTGGCTCTCCTACAATAGGAATGAAAACATTAAATGTGATGCATAGGGACCTATTAACATTATTCCATTTCATTCAGGTGATGCGGTAATCCCTCGTCGAGGAAAAACACCCGGAATGAAGATATTCCATAGACATCACTTCTCCTCAGCACTCAAGCGCATGTCTGTCGTTGCTGGATGCACTCTACCAGGAACAGCAGATGCCACTTACTTGGCTACCGTCAAGGGAGCTCCTGAAACTCTAGGCCCAATGGTTAGCATTTATCTTCATTGATATCACTAGCTATTAAATTGTTACCCTATTTATTAAATGGATGTTCATGGAATCCTATGTATAGCATGTAAGATGTAATATTTCCTTGTCTTTTTTTAAATTAAATTAAATTTGTTGTTCAACTGGATCCAATTTTAGCCATAAAATTAGTCATCTAAATAAGTGGTCTTTCCAAGGACCTTCGAATAAGTAGAGAAAATAAAAGTGGCTAGAAAGAGAACAGAAAAGGTTTTGATAATTGTATTTACTGCATCACGTTAAAGAAGATGATCACCAGTCAATTCACAAGACTTTCCTCACCATAATGGTCACCACCCCCAATTGCTCCAAAAAATGTATGAGAAAAATAGGACAAATTAGCAATTGAATCCATATATAGCTCTGCCCCCAGTCATGCTTCAACCATATGGAAAGGTTCTCTCTTTTTTGTAGTATTGTCCTGAAACATAAGGAAAACCTTTCCAAAGAACAGCAAAAAACCAGCATTCCATAATGAACATAACTTGGTAATCTTATATTCAAAAGCAAAAACAAAATCCCTGTCATGCACAAACTACTCTGTGAGTATTTTGTCACCAACTTGGGTCACATGGGAAGAGTATTCAAAGAATGGATAAAGGAGTATCGTAGCTGCTTCAGGAAAGGGAATGCCTAGTCCCATTTTGTAAAACACCTATTGGACAATGGCCACACAAACATCTTTGTTCCAGAAATCCTGCATTTGTTTGAGGAAGGGATTAAGGCTAGATGCTCTGGAACAGTTAGAAATTGCAAAGACTATTCAGACTAACACATGGGCTCGTTTCTGGCATCCATGTGAAGCGCACACAGTCATCAGAGATAATGATACACATGCAGGAGTAGTAATACAACTTATGTGCCACCTAAATGATGAACGTAACTTAATTCAGCAGTAAAAAAAATTCCTATCCATACATCTCTAATCTTTCCAAATTATAGATTTAGGGATACTTCTCCTTTATGAGTTAGTCGCCTATGAACTCATCAGCATCTTCCCACAAGAAAGTCACCATTGTGATCTCTTGCAGCTGATTCGTCTTCATTCCTCATTTGTTTAGTGTGAAGTAATGATGTTTCACTCATCAAAGATGAACCTACTCCATCTTTGGTGAAGCAAAGAGAGGCAAATTCAATAAAAGGATCCATGCCCTCCAATTGGCTGTGTGCATTTTTGCTTACCTATGTTTGTGTGAAATACATCCACGTAAACCTGGCTCAATGGTATTTTGATTAATGACTTGGTGTATTCATCCCGTTCCTCCCTCCTAGATCCGTCTTTGTTTCACGAACCTTCTCCTCTGCCTATTCCCTGAAGCTATGTTCTAACCTACCCAATCCTCCTCCCCCATCGCTCACACTGCCTTCCCTGACTATTCTTCTGTCAGTGATTTTGTCAGGAGAACCTAGGTCATTCCAACCCATCCCTGCCTCCCCCCCCTTTTATAACATATACTCCCCCCCTCTACCTCTCCTTTCTCCTCCTCCTCAGTGCTCCCTGCAAAAACATATATATACTGATGCATTCTTTTGTTTTCTACGAGGTGTATTCAAGTTATAGGACCTCCAATTTTTTTTCTAACTGATTATTCCCCTTAAAAACAATGAAACTTATGTAACTTCTTGACGTAATCTCCCTGCAGCCGTACACATTTTTCGCACCGTCGACGCCATGATTCTATGGCCGCCGTGAAGGCTTCTTTAGGAGTCTGTTTTGACCACTGGAAAATCGCTGTGATGCTGTTGGTGTGCGAGGCCGAGATTGTTTTGGTTCATTGTCACATGATGTTCTGCCTTCTTTAAACTGTTACACCCATGAACGCACCTTGGACACATCCATGACTCCATCACCACGTCTCCCCTTCAACTGGCGATGAATTTCAATCGGTGTCACACCACGAATGATTACATGCTGGTCATGTAATGAAAACATCACCGTTTTAAATATCGAAAACAGTTCTTATTCTTGCAGCTGCCACTATAGGTTCTGTCTGTTTTACAGTGCTTCCATCTCTGTCATGCATTGACAAAGGGTGCCCGCACATTTTAAAATAAACCGAATGTGTCTGTTTCCAGTCCGGAGAAAAAAATAGGAGGCCTTACAACTTTAATGCACCTCGTACACCTGAAGATGACTCAATAAGGTGAAATCCTGGGTCTTGAAAATAAAGGATTTTATGTGGAAAAACAAAATCTCTCTCTCCAATATGAACTGTTTCCACAAAGTGATGCCAGAAGCAACCCAGTTTTCTTGCCAAGTCAAAATATCCTCACTCCACTTGTTTCGGAAATAAATGGTCTATAGACATAACCTGGACACAGGATTCCCTCATCATTGTTGATCAGTTTCATATCATTGGACTATACCATAGTGGACTATCTCCTCCCCATGAGTATGCATCTCATAAAAGTATTATTTCCAAATCTAAATTTATGCATTCATTTACGTGACCCAAGTATAAGAAAGAACAAATAGCCCAAGGGTATGAACTGATGACATATAGGAGCCTAAAATTCATTGCGTTATGTTTTTCTGACATTTTTTGCATTGAATCTAATTGCTTCTCTCATGTTTTATTTTTCCATAGTTAAAAATTATTGTTTTTTTTACAGTTCTCTGATCCGCCTGCCAAGTATAAGGAAACATACCTGGAGTTTTCCCGTCGAGGAGCAAGAGTTCTCGCTCTGGGCTGGAAAGAATTGGGACGCCTGGCTAATCCATCTCAGGCCAGAGAGCTTCCAAGGGAATACTTAGAGTCAGGTCTCCATTTTGCTGGCTTTGTGGTTGTTTCCTGTCCACTCAAAATTGACTCGAGAGCTGTCATCAAGGAAATTATGGATGCTTCCCATAAGGTGTTGGGTTAATAACTTTACCTGACTGCAATAACAGTTTCTTTAGATGTGTGCTGAACAGATCATGCTTAGCATTTTTACTGCACTTCTTTGTAGAAAGTTTTAACTTCTGAAAGCATCCACTTATTGAGTAGTGCATCAGCTTAATTCTTGATATTTACCCTTTCATTTCTCCATAGTATTTAGAATTCCTTCAGTATAATTGGGATTTTTGGAAATGCTAAAGAAACAGTTCAACTGCATTATGTTGTAATGACATCAAATATTACTTTTACCATAGTAATAGCATGCTAGACCTTATTTCTTTTGAGTTTTGTTCCATATCTTGGACATTTATTTTTTTTAACATGTTCTTTACAAAACTATATAATTTCATGTTAGCGGTATCATTTGTGCAAGTCTCTTCTTAATACCATTCTTGTATTAGTGATATGCAGCTGACTATATTCTTTGCCTTATTTTAATTTTTATGTTTTAGAATGCACTAATTAATTTTTATTGGTTTAGTTTGATATTTTAATTCTTATGATTTTCTGTGAATTGAGTCCCTTCCATGCCTAAACCAATTTTTAGATATTTCCTCCACAGTGCCTATGGACTATCATGCTAATAGTGATGCCCATAATTCTCATTGTTAAAAGTAGATGCTAATTTTTAAATGATTGCAGACTAGCCTTTAATTGTCTCAAGGAATCCTGGAAAAAAACATTACAAACTAATTCTAATACTGCCATGCTTTTCTAATATCCTCCAACATTCTTCATTTTTTGAAACTTTTCTTTTCTCATATCATGCACCTTCTTATTAATAATTTCAAAACATCCTATTTTATGAGTTCACAATCTCATGGGTGGATTGTTCTGGTCTTAAATTGTGTTTCCATGGCGTGATTTAACGTACAAAAAATTCTTTTTATTCTTAAGTAGTCATCATATAATGTCGATTAAAAAATGTAGAAAAAATGGATGTAATTTGTCATGTTTTTCTGAATTCCAATTTTTTTTTCTAAGATTCCAATATGAAACTTCACTATGCATAAATAATATAACAAAGTTGGGTTTTCTCATGCAAAATATTTTTTTCAGAGAAAGAAATTGAGGTTTCTTTTACATGTCCTAAACTGTTTGACGTATTTAGCTGATTGGTGGAATTTTTAATTACTGGGTATTTTGAACCTTCACATGCTATGTATATCGAAATATTTTCCTTGTCTTCTCTTTTGAAGAATTATTAGAGGCAGAGCATGTGAAAACCAATTCATAATTAACATTTAATCTTCTTTTTATCCTGGAAAAATTAGAGCCATGAGGTCCTCTATTCCATTTAACCTTATTACAAAATTATAGTGAAAAATGCCTATGCCCATAATTAATTCATTATGTATTCTACAGTATATACCCTTGAAAATGTCATTTCAGCCAAAATTTTATCATTTGTACACCATTTACTGTTTTCTTTTTCATTAGTAGCTCAAAATTATTGAAATTTTAAATATTCTAAGTATAAATGAGCGGTTTTAATGACATTTAATTGATAATAAAGTTTCAAGAGAGTGAAGAAAATTGCATCAATTTAATTTAGGGAAATGTTGAACTCTAAAACTTTCTCCTACTCCATTCTTACTAAAGTTAAATGCAATTTTTTATAATTTTCATCCAGACATGTCACTAAAATGTTGAAATAAAATTAACATTTAATTTTGTTCTTCATCAAGTTTTAACGACCCTATGAGGTTTGTAGCAGTTTTCTAATTTATCCTGTCACCTGTCAGCTTCTTAACCGTTTCATAGATCCTAACTCATATATTATCTGTTATCTTATTCCTCATATTCTATCCTTGGCCTACTTCTAGGATTCTTCCCTCCTATGGTCAGTTCCAACAAGATATTCACTAAACTGATTTCCTATTTTATGTCGTCTTCTTTCTTTTATTGATTGTGTATTGCTACACTTTTCTGCTTCTTCCTGTTGTCTGTTGAAACTTCTTCATCATTCTGTTCCCTTCAGTTGACATGGATCCCATTGCTTCTTCATTGTTTCTTGAATTTCGGCTCCCATTTTATGACTGCTAAATTGTGATCACTGATGACTCTACCATGTAGCTTTTGCAATCCTTTACTTGATTGATGAAATGCTTCTTTATGAGGATGTAATCAAATTGACATCTTCCTATGTCTTCAGGCATCTGTCATGTGTGCCTCCTATGTGGCAGCTTTTAAATTTTGTTACATATATCCTTACCATAACCGAAGCTGGTGGGGTTTCATTTCATTTACTAATGTTTTACGTTTTTATTTGGCATTCTTTGATTATTAAATTCCAGTCTCCAAGTAAAATTAAATATTCTTCTCTTTTTAAAATGTTTTTATCACCTCCAAAATATCTTCACGGATGTCTTCCATAATAAAAGTATGCCACTGATGTTTAGCAGTATATTGTCGCTTGTGGCCAATCCCACTAATACAATCCCTCTCTTCCAGGTGACCATGATTACCGGAGACAATCCCTTGACTGCTTGTCACGTGGCTGGCGAACTTCGCTTTGTGAGGCACACGGTGATGCTCATCTTGTGTCCACCAATGTCACCCATACGTTCAAAGTTGGGAGAGGATGGAGACGTGGAAGGATGGGTTTGGGAGAGTGTCCACGGAATGCTTAGCATTCCTCTGGATCTCGATGCTGACATACCCGAGCTCATTGATGGCCATGATCTTTGTGTCACGGGCGAAGTGAGTATACTCCCCATCTCTGCTAGATAGAGGAAGATGATACAGTAAATAGCATGAATGATTCAGTGTAAAAAGTCTACCTAATATGACATCAATGCTTGAAACTCCTTTTTTTTGCTCAGTCGGATGTTTTGCATCAATTACCATAGGCAGCAAAATGAGACATGGGTAATGTGAAGCATGATTAATTTGTAACTAATTGAATTATCATGATACAAATGAATTTCAGTTTTTTGGTGGGTAAAATTTTAGTACAAAAAATGTTTGTACAAGCAACTAGGAGATATAAGAGGTGAGAAAGAGAAGAAAAGAAGGGAGCAGGAGCATTGTAGGGGTTGTCAAAAGCCAGACAGATGATGGAGGGGGCGGCAGGGAGTTGTTAGCTAGGGGAGGGGGGAGTTTTATGAGTCCTGCGACAATCTATTCCTTCTTGATGCTTGGCTTCTTTTAGACATTGCTGTGAAAGGCATTAGGAGTAGTGAATGGTAGAACCAGAGATGTTTTTCCCAGAGAATCCTAAAAAAACATTGAAAATAGTAATAATAAATTTTTCCTGGTGGACAGCTGCAATTTTTCCTTTGCAACATAATGCAACACTTCCACCATATCAGTCATGCAACAATATCATAAATTAAATGCTAAATTACTAATTTTTCAAATAGTTTCCCTATCATTTGTTCTTCATTGTTTATTGACTAAGTTTGACATTGGATTCAAAGAAATGTAATTCTTAACATAAATTCATATTCATGGCTTTAATTAGTTTTACTAGCTGAAAAAAAAATTAAATTGATATAGAGTTTCAACATGTGATTCTAAGTATCCCTGCTGTATGCTAAAAAATGTTGCTCTTGGATAAAATTTATATAGAGATACTATTGATGCTCAGATATGCATGTAAAGTGATTGTAAATATGAGCCACCAGAGTGAAAATTAACTGCTTAAAAACGGCTTGAGAGATCCATGTTAATACAATAGAATCTTGATTTCATGTAGGCCGATTTTACACACATGATGATGTAGTCCCGGCTAATTCTTTCTTTTGGAGTTATTTATTTATTTTACAATTGCCCATGAACATCACTAAGCAACCAATTATGGTGGACAGTATAACATTTTAATAACAATGACGAAAGACACACATCCATTCCCTAGGCAGACTTTGAAAAATCCACCTAGTCAGGATTTGAACCCTCAACCCCCAGGTTGGCATTCGAGGACGTTACTCCACCACCTCGAAGGCTGGCAAACTTGTTGAAAAAAATTTGAAATCATATAAATGTGATGTAATGATTTTATGTCAAGCTCTTTTGGTCCCCGACGGACCAATTAATTCATTTTTACAAAACAAAACAATAGAGTTTAATGAAACTATAAAATTTCCGAATAACCCTCGGGTCTTCTTAATAGTTTACATTATTATTTTCTCTCCCACATATTTCATCACATTATTCAAGCATGGGTTCCAAGCATTTACTTGTTTAAAACATGAATACTATGCCAAAACCACACAATACTGGCCAAAGAAGGTTTCGACCTTGAGATAGGAGGCATAGGAATGATAGCTGTGACAATGGGAACCCTATGAGCTGTTCCAAGTGACAAGTTCTCTTTTTGGACTCCCATGAACAGTATCATCACATAGGTGCACATTGTCAAGTGAAATTTGATACCCAATTTAGGTTGATGAAAAATATAGGAAATGAATCAAAGAACCAACCTATGAATCTGCAAGATAATACAATAATTACAGACAAATAAATTGATGTGTAATAAATATTATTACAATATGTATATGGTTTCACATGCTATATGCATACTTTAAAATATGGAATTTTACCATTCGTGAACTCAAATTTTTCTCTGATCCCAGCTCACTGAGCAACATTAAGGTGACAACAACAAATCTCCCTCATCAAAATGAAAGAAATGAAGGCTTTCTCACCTAACGGGTGCAATTCCATGCAAAAAAGCATTGTATGCAGTGTTATGATATTTCTATTTGAATCGAGCCACCTGTAAGGATTTTGCCATGAGAAGTTCAGCACACACAAAATAAATACTTTTCAGCTACAGAAACATGATAATGAGACAAAAGCATAAATGAAATTTCTGTCAAGGTTTTTGCCAGATCATTGCATAGGACTGATTCACCAATTCAAAGTGATAATTAAAATAATTTTATCTGAATATAATAAATATGCAGTAGAATCTCGATTTTACGTAACACCTAGAGACCCAAATTTTCTGTGTTTTGTAAAATCAAAATATGTAAAATCAAGATAATGGCTGATTTCAAAAAATGTAATATTTTTAATGCATCATAATACAATGCTATACACTTGCCATTTATAACTATTTTCACTGCAAAGAGATCATTTATGCACATAGTATTCAGTAATTGCAAATAAAACTACC
>WURS02000018.1:7396803-7430903 GCA_011762765.2 Rhinocypha anisoptera
TTGCATTGCGACGAAACCCGGGTCGTATAGAAAATATATTTTATGTAGAATTTCAAAGTTTGTGTCTCATTTAATCAACTTATCTCATTGTTTGTCATTAAGTTTTATATTTCAAGTATTGGAATCGATTTATTTCGACTGAAACATATAGATTTGAATGGCACACATAAGTAGGAGAAGGAGAGTAGATAGTTTTAACCTTTAAAAGCCCAGTGTACAAATACAGGTACTTATACTGTTTTGAATGCCAACTGTACCCTTTATGTGTGCACTACATTTGGACAGTAGTAACTTCCATAGTTTTTTATCACATAACGGTGGTATCTTCATGGATATTTACTTAAACCTTGCTTAATGGAATACTGTAATTGGTTGTACTAAAGATGCCGTGTTTGCTTCGAGAAGGGGAAATTTGCTTGGACTGTGACAGCGTGTAAAATACGCAATGTGGGTATATATGCAAGTGCGTAAAATATGCTCTGTAAATATAACTTCTTGATGAATACTTCACATAGCTTTAAAAAGTGCAAATAATATCACAGTAAGAAGTTCTATCATTTATGTTAGCATTTACCATAATTTCAAACAAAAAAGCACGATAAAACATTGTTCTTCCAAAAAAAACCAAAATTTTTTTCTCTTCATTCTGAAGCAATGACAATTTGCATTCACATATCGCTTATTAATGAAGTCAGAGAACACAAAAAGGATTATGGAAACCATTTACGAAAGAATAGTTTCTATTTGGTTAATTTATCTCAAACAGTGTGCAAATAAATTGTAATATAAAAAAAAATATTAAAGAATATCAAAGTTGAAGTGCAAGAAGAGTCCTGAATTAAATTGGGAAGAGAAGCACCTTACCAGACTTTAAATTTGGCATTTAAAGGTTAATCAGGACAGGTTTAGGGTTAGGGACTGGTCAGGAAAAATTCAACAAATTAGTGCCGAAATCTATAGCTCATTATAAAAGTAAAGAGATTCTATTCTTACTCATTGAGGTAACAGTTCCATGGGTTCCTGATATGTAGGATATAGTGCAGACAGTTAACATCATTGAAATAACTAATTGTAAAGATAAGATATAGTAATTGTATCACTATTAATTAGTGATTTATCTATATATTAAAAAAAATCAAGTTGATACATTTTACTTCCACACCTGTAATAAGATACATAATAAGCTATTTACAAGGTTAATAGGCATTTGTCAGTCTCATAATGCTATAATAATAATACTCTATTCATGGCCATTCTTCCCCACAAGAACAATGCAATGTCAATTGACAAGCAAGACACAAAGGAAATGCATGAGTGATCATAATAAGATTACATTATCGAAAACAAAAATAACAATTATATTTTTGTCACAGGTATTTTGAAGTTGGATATGTTTGGGTTGAAAAAGTCAATGTCAGGAAGTTTATTGGCTAAATTCATGGCACGATTAATCAGGGTATCTTTCGAATAGTTTGATTTATGCCAGTCAGTAGTGAAGTGTGGTACTTTTGTAAGTGATCTGGATGGGGCATGGAAATTAACAGTTTGTAGAAGGAGAGGTTAGTCAATCAAATTGTTAATCAATTTTCACAAAAAGATAATATCATTCTGACCAAGCCGAATAGGAAGAGGTCTTAATTTTAGTAGGGGCAATATATATCATATACATAATTGCCACAATCTATTTATAAAAATTAGTCCGTCGCAATCAAATGTGCAAGGAAGGATGTAATGATAATAAATAAGCTTAACTTACTTGATTTTACCCACCTTGAACCAAAGGCTTATCCGGTTTGCCCTGGAGTGGACTCTATCCTTCCAGTCATATATTCGATAGGAGACGTACGAGGATCCTCTCAGTGTGAGCATCGTGGCAGCTGAAGTAATAAAGGTTTTGCACTCAAGACAAACAATCAATTCCTCCCTTAAAAATATCACGAGTAAACAAGAATGAATAAATTTTACTTTAAAATGAATGATACCACTTTTTTTCTGGCATCATGAAGTGCGAGATATCATCCTACTATGATGAAAGGTAAGAAAATATGGGAGGCATGAGTTTTCAGTATTGATAAAAAAAACTGTCTTCCTTGTACAGAATAAGGCCACCAGAATAATTGTAATGGAGCTTCTCAAAGATCACTGGATATCATTTTTCATTGACGACTATTATGACTGTGTCACCCTGTTATATTATGTCAACTGATGTAAAGGAAATGTCACTAATCTCTTGACAAGATCCAATATACATGCACAATTATGACAGTAGATTGAAACTAGAAAATTCATGTTCTCGACTGACCAAGATCCAGGATCCTGTGAAATGCATGGGCATCCAATTTTTATTAATTAACTGCCTGCTTAATAACTGCAGTGTTAATGTCTCAAAATTTAAACACATTTATTTTTATGATTAACAACCAAATAAAATAGAGTTACGGTGAAACCTGTGTACATTGGCCACCACCGCTGACGAGAGCAGGTGGACACATATAGAATAAAGAGTGGGTGGGGATGCAATGGAAATATATTGTAAGTGATATGGATCGTACAAAGAAATATTCAAATATGAGTACAATATTCGAGTCTTTATTAATTTATAGCACTAGCACTCATTATTTGCTAGTCAAATAATACATTTTTGCAATAAATGTCTCCATATATAGTCCGCTGGAGCGATAGGGGTAGGGATACAGAGTGTCTATCACAAGACTTAGTTACACAAAGTCATATGATAACACCACTACTCTGCAACATATGAATTACTTCCATGCTAACATGGTTCTCACTGCATTGTCGAGCGCTAAGCTTTGGGTACATTTGGCAAGTTATCTTATTTTGGTGATGTAACGAAGACAAATACCATGCGATGCGAAGAAACAAAATAATTCACTGGTGAAAAGATCCGTAATAGACAATCAGGTCTCCTTTTATATAGCCCGGTGGAGGTATAAGGGTAGGGATACTATCTTCTATAGTGTACAGGTGTAGGTGGGATGCAGCTGGCCTATGTACACGGGTAATTATAATGGGTTGGTTCCGAGAATTAGTAGCCATTGTACAAAGGCGGCCAATGTACACAAATTATTTCCCAAAAAAGACAATGTATTTTTTTGTTTTCCGTGAAAAAGTGTCCTATATAGACAAGTGGTCAATGTATAGAGGTGGTCAGTGTGACAAGTTTTACTGTACATGTTTCATGAAACAATTTAGATAAATAGGGAAGCGAAATACTAGTTTTTTAATGGAAGATAGCGAAAATACATACTATAAACATCGCAGCGTTCTCCTTCATAAAATGTCCCAAAGCAATCGCAGGTTAAAGAGTTGTAATGGTTGATGCAGAGACTTCCCACGAAGCACAAATTTTCCCTCGTTCTGCACCTGTATGAGAAAAAATTTCAGTCAGACTCGAGGTGCACAAAAAAATCATACGGCAAAATAATGAATTCGATTCCAGTTGGGTACATACTTGTTTATGCATCCTTCTCGTACATTTTCATGCTTAGTAGCAATCAGAGGTTTTATCGCTGTGAACTTATTGGACGAATTTCCGGATTTCAAGACCACATCTTTTATGCAGCCCACAAAAGATTCTATTATGTACTTAACTCCATGCAGTCTTTCCTCTGGACTCAATCCTTGTTTATATGCAAAAAATGATTATGTAAAAATGCTTTTTAAGTACAGTGGTACACATATCATCACCATTAAACCATCACCATCTTTAAATCATTAATAAATCTTAATTTTAATTTTTTATGACCCAATTTAGGCTGATATGGGAGTGCAATAATGATAAATCAGCATAAAGAATTAAAAATGGTTAAGATAATATACCAATGATACTAGAAGGAACTGAACTTGATAGAGTGGATGAATTTGAATATTTATGCAGATGGATGGAGTTAAGGTATATAACCAAAATTGTACAATAAAATAAAATGCTTTCTTAGAATAGACAACTTAAGACAGCTTAGGTGTGAAGAGGTACTTCATAAGAATTTTGGTGGTTATTTTACTTTATTAAGTGTGTGAGACAGCAGTGGTGGTAAAGAGAAAAAAAAGATTGAAATTGTGGAAAATCTGATAATAGGGGAGATTTAGCAAAATAAAATTAATATACGTTTTTCCTAAAATTTATAAGAGAAAAAAACAACTCAAATAAATTTTTTACATAATCTGTAAGATTTAGAGTTTAATTTTTGTAAAATTGGCCTCAAAATATTAGGTATAAGTATTAGGTTTTATACAATAATTTCTATCCACAAACATGGATACTTAATATATCAAAAGGACCCTGTCATTCTTTGCATGTATGTACCAGGCAATTGAGACTTTCACTAAAAAGGTCAATTATTGTGGTTGACATCATCACAGTCATCTAAAAAAATTATAAGCCCTTGGTCCCACACGTGACTCGCTACAACAAGAATATTTCAATTAGAATAGATTAAATTCTTAGAAATAAGCATACATACCTCCAATCAAAACAACAGATGACAAATCAGTAGCAATGCTGTATCCAGTGGTCAAGCTAAGTCCCAAAATGCTGGTTTCTGCTTCTGTGGTATCGTCCACTCTGGCTATAAGCTTTGCTCTGGCTATGTCTATCAGGACCACTACTTTGTGCCATGAATCATGATTCAGCCCTGATGATGTGAAATAAGTTTTTTTTGGAGTTATTTGAAAAATTAATTCTACATGATGAGTCAACTAATTAGGCTTACAAGATACAGTAGAAGTCCGCTATAGAGAGTATGGCTTACAACGAGATTATCGCTAACGCGAGTGATCGTTTTGTTTTGGTTGGACCACATGTTAAAACATAGGGGGTTCCTCCAGTTATTAAGGGTGGTCATACCTTCACTATCGCTATAGCGAGTAGATTTTGCCATGGTTGCCACTCGGGTTGCATAAATCGCTGGATTCAAATACTCATTACATTGTCAAACCTCGCTAATCTACATTGTAATGAAGACTTTACGAGAGAATTCGTGGTGATTTTACGAGAGAAAACTTTGTGGTTTGACGTCACAGACTTTCCTGGGGAATGACCAAAAAACTTATCTTGAAATCTGTGCACCAGTCTGTCATTTCCTGATGCCATTTCGTCCTTATAGTTGATCAGAATCAAAGAACATATGGGTCTGTGAGCTAGGTTTGTAGAAAATACAGGCAAAGCCCATTTGTCTGTGTTGACCTTAGCAGGACAGCCAATCTCTCGACCCTCCTCTTATTTATGGAATCGTAATTGTTAACGGCAGGCCATACCTTATCTATTATTGTTCACGAAACGTAGCCAAAGATAATATCGATGAGTGACGTAATTAAGTTACGGTGCATGACTTTTGGTGACAATATTTTAAAATCTTTTAATGAAACGATCTATTTTCAATGCATTTGCGGATAGATTGATACAACTACATCATGGCTCATTTTCGCCTACTTTTGATGCCGTTATAATTGCCGAAAGAGGAGAATTTAAATGACTGTTGGCTATAATGAGTGTGCGTTATAACGAGAGATTTTTCATCATTTATCAGCTCTCGTTATAGCGGACTTCTACTGTATTCTCAACTTATATCTTAAACTCCCCTAATGCTCACTTGTGTCTCAGTGCATAAATAGCTCTGCTTCTGAAGTAATGCCATAAGGATTTCAAAATGTGAAACATTTAAATTGTTCAACTGTCACTGATAATAGAATTCTTTGCACTGAATAAAAGCATTATTACCCAGATTAATTAGACAAATACCATCCAAAAAGTACATTTATGATAAGCAAATTTAATGGTGAATTAAGTTCATGTATTAAGTGTATGCATTAAACTGTAGAAGAATGTATGAAAACCAAAGTAAAGAGTGCTTACTTTTCTTCTCTCACAACTTTCTCCATTTCTGAAGATAAGATACTCTTCATTCCATCTTGAAGGTTTGGGAATCTCACTTTCAGGTCAGCGACTGTTTTACTGCACAAAAGAAATAAAATCATTCTATATAATGCATAAAGATATATTAGCATTTATATACCTCTTTAAGTTATTTTATTTAGGTTACAAATTTCTTTTTACAGTATATATCTCTTGAAAAAAGTATGTTAAGTAATAGAAAATAAGGAAAATGATAGTAACACATAGAATAATGAATACAAAATATGACAAGGAAGATAGAAACTCACTTTTTTAAAGAGTAATCAGCCTTGATTTGCACCTAGGCTTTTAAATTTCTGGTTTAATGTGCTACCAGTTACAAAAAAGTTTGAAACAAAAGGAATCATGGCAAAAAATTGAGTTTATATTGATCTCAGGGGAATAGTCAAAAGTAGTGTCCAAAAAAATATTCAACCAGATTATTCGAATTATGGATTAAGGTTTAATCAAAGTTTAAGAACAGACTATTTTCAAGAATTAAATTACTGATAAGCCTTATTTCAAATGAATTATTTTCAAAACTGTATCAACATCAAATTAAAAAGCTTAAATAATTTAAAAGGTTTCAATACAATTATCAATTTATTTTCAAAAAACATTAAATATATAAATACTAACAATTTAGCAATAAAGATGAAAAAAAGGTAAACAGAAGATTAAATCTGTGGAAAATCAAGTGAGTGAAATTTGTTTCTATGGAGCAGTTCCACAAAATTACAGGCTATGGATTAAGTTATAACAAGTAGTTAAACTAGAAACCATAAACAATTTTGGTTGCTCACATAAAAGAGAAGGATTACTTTTTGAAATTATCAAAGCAATGTTTGTTTGATTACTCATTATCATTTATTATTCTATGTTTATGAAAGCGATATGAAATTAAAAGTAGCTGTCTGTAAGAAAGATCAGAAAAAATGTCAAGAACTGCACTTGTACCATCACCTTTTTAAAATTTTCTGCAATATAAATACACCTTCAGACAAACAGCTTCAAAATATAAAGAGTACTTGCAAGTTTCTTACCTAGATTTGCTTAATATAAGTGCCATATTTTCAACATCAGACATATTAACTCGAGTCTTCCTGTTTATAACATTTCCTCTAAGTTCTTCAACTGTACTTTCAAGTTCACTGTAAATAAGATTTAGAAAAAATCATAGAATTAGACTAAAAATTGTGACACATGGGCATATGTACTACCCTACTTATTGCAGTTTACTAAAAATCCTTTTGTCACTAAAATGACAACTTTATGGATCTGATAATTAAGTAACATGCATACAGTAATTTATGGAACATATTACTCATAACAGTATTTATGCCATAAAGTATAAGTGGAGCTATTTCAGAGAACTCTTTATCTTCTGACCTGTGACCCCAGCTGGCCATTCAGAAAAGATTAATATTTCTTAGACATTTTATATAATTATTCAGAAGAGTTCAAGAAAAGCTGGAGAAGAAGATAAATTTGGCAGGGTGGAGGAATTTTGATCAAAGGTTTTTAAGAGGCATTAAAACATTACTCATCAAAAATACATTTGATAAACTTACGTTAAGTCTTTTTCTAGGCGAAGCATTTCCTGTTTGTAAAGTTCTTCTTCTCGACTCACTCTTACACGGTCAGAGTCAGCAATTTGTTGCTGATGAAGCCAAGATTCACCACCAGTGAGAAGCATAGCCCTAAAATATCAAAAAAGAAAGTTCCATAACTGTTTCAGTGTGAAAAAAACTAAAATAAGGGGTAGCTTTGACATTACACTGTTTCCAGTTTATATTATATAAATTATGTGACTTTACAATAGAAGGAATTCATCTCATATTATAGCCTTAGCTCTACTTATTCAAATATAAAATACTATGCATTAATATTTACAAAAACATCAAAAAAAGATTAACTAAAACATATGCAACACCTGTGTCAATGTACTTGAGTCCCTCTACACCCAAATAAAGTATGTCCTTTAGGATTGCAAAATTATGATAAATTTCAATATCAGTGCAATGTGGGTGACAAAGATTTCCTTCTGGTTACTCTCCCCATGTATTTTTATCTCTCTAATTTCTTTGGAATTCCACTGATAAGTGTATTAATCTGGCAATTGGTTGTGATGTTAGATTTTGAAAGTAGGAGTAAAGTAAAATTAATCACAGATAAGGATTCAGTACGAATCATCATTCATGTAACAACCTGATCTTAATGAAAGTGTCCCTTATGGTTTCTCGAACAGAGTGAGCTTGAGCTTGGGACATTCGCCTCAGATTCCGCACTTCCTGTCTCAGGTCTTTTGCTTTTCTTTGTAGCACTCGAAGCTGGTTATACATTTCAGGTGTGAGATGTAGGTCTGCAAGGAAAACATAAGTTCTTCTTAATTAAACAGTTCTTATTTATGATAGAATCTCATGATATTCCATTACTTAATGCATGCGCTGGGTGAAAGTATGTTAGACCAACTTAATATTGTGTTTGCTTATATATATACATACAGGTAGTATGTAGCTGATGGATTCAGCAAGTGCCAAAATCTAGTTTGTAGAACAAATTAAACAGATACATTACTCATTAACAGCATAAAATATATACTAAAATTCATCACATTCATTAACAATGAATTGCACAAAAGAAATGATAAATTATTAATTGTGTAGCTGTGCTTTGGTGATTGATTTAAAATGATAACAGGTCCCAATGTTCTCATCGAACAAGAATTGGAATCCTACAGGCGCCTGTAATATAAAGACACTACATGCAAAAAATGTAACTTCAGGGCATGTGCTTCATTTCAGGAACTATGAAAGAGCTGAAAAGAAATCAAACCTTAGAAAAAAAAAATCCAAAACGTTGTGTGAAGCCATTTTTTCCTGAAATGCCAAATTCTTGTGCAAATAATTATTGAATACTTCATGCTATCATTGAGATGTCTAAAACCTATTGCATTCCTTGGAACAAATGACTGCATAACGTCATGGTGTTTTCAGTAACTGAAAATTCTAATCAGCATATACCCCTTAAATTATATATATTATTAATTAGTTGAATATGTTAAGGGTATGGTGGCACTTACTATTATTAAAAATTGTGAAAGATGAAACAATGAAAATCTGGTGGCAAAAAGTGGGAGTGACTTTACATTCATAATTAAGGGTAATACAATTGTAATAGTTAATGCAGATGATGCAATCTTTAATGACATAGATGAAATTAAATGTTACGTATATATTCATAGAGAGCTTACAAAAATTATTACAAAAACACTCACTATTTACCCCAATTATAAGTTTACTTGAGCAGGACTTTTAGGCAGTATCCTGAAAATTGCAATCCTAAACTAAGAATGAAGGGTAACTGCATAAATAGAATTACGTAAATAAAAAAATATTAAAAATGCAAAAACACTGAAAATTAACTTACCTCTGTAGATATGTCGACCCTCATATTGTCCAGGAGATAATGATACTGGCTTTGGTGGTGGAGCTGGCTTATGGCGGTGATCTCTTTCTGCAAATAATTTACTTATTCAAATGTGGCAAGGAATGTCCAATTAAAAAAAGAATATTAGCATACCTTTGCTCTTATACTATTGAAAGTACTAATTTGGGCATGCTATATTGTGGTAAATTAATATTATGACTACTTAGTGATGATAATTTGAAAAGCATTTTTAATTAATTCATTAGAGGCATGGGCAGCTATTTCCATCCCATAATAATAAAAAATAGTAAATAATATTATATTTCACTGAAACTAGCATCTAATCTCAAAACAAAATACTGAAAATTAAAAACTATATCAACTTATTCAAATTAAGTGTTACTCAATATAGTGACGCTCATGATGATTTTTATTAAACGTAGTATCTGTAAATTTCTGTGGTTAAAATTGACCCATTATCTTTTATCACTTTTCAAAATTGCTTTTTGCATAACCACATCAGAAGAAGATATTAAAAAAATATTTAAAAATTTATCCATAAAACATGTTAAATTCATTATGGGATGAAAATAAAACCACAGCTTTTGATCTAAGTACCTACTAATTGTTGTTAAAATGATAATTCCACTTCCTACAATATATTATCTATGTCACATGGTATGGTTATATTTGATGTGAGGATTGGTCTATTTATTAGAATACTTTAAAATTGATGTTAGCAGGAAAATAGCCATGCATGAAAGCAATCACTTCATATTTGAGCTTCAGAGATCACTACACTGAAAATGAGGTTAAAGAGTTTAAGTACTATTTTGGTAAGCTACTGTAAACAAATCGCTCTCCCTTATATTGCCTACCATGAAATGAAAGGAAATATGGGTAGTAACTACAATGACAGAATATTAACTGGTATTATTCATGAGTTTTGATGTCCGAAGTTATGCTCTTAATTCAAATGAGAGAAATCCAGTATATTATTCATTACTAAGGCTAGTTTTAGACCTACACTCTTCAGGCTATGACCATTAAGAGTAAGATATGCCCCTTCCCACTGAATTAACTGATTTAGCATGGAAACTCTGTGAATAGATTTGAAGTATTTTTTAAATGTTGACTTTGTAATATTAACTAATAAAATATGAACATGAATATTATCATGTCATTTATTATTTCCTGGTATTAAGTTACTAATGTTTCCTACTAGTAGATAGGTATATGGTATTATTTTTAAGTTAAAAGTAACATTTTAAATTAAACTTCAACTCTTTGGCAATGAAAATATGGAATTTCATATTTTTAAAGTAAGATGTTAATAATTTTTTCTAAATATGCTGGGTTGTAATGTTTAAAAGTAAGGAAACCAGAATATCATTGTAACAATTTTCTTTGAATTCCATTTATAATTTATATATTGGTTATAAGATTAAATATTTCTAATTTTTCTAATACAGTTTTTTATAGAAAACCTAATTATAAAAGAACAACTGTATTTTCCTGATAGAAGTATAAACCACTTTTATAATACTATTTCAAATCAATTAACATCTTAAATCTATAATGATGTTAGAAAAGAACAGATACTGAAGACACCAACACTCTGCAGCTAATGTAACTATACATTGAGGTGTTTATTAATTAATGTGATTTAAATCTAATATGATACAAATGAAACCTCTCCTAATTGTAATAGCTACATCACAATAATATTGACGATCTCAGGCTTCACTTTGTGGAAGTTATGAATATCCATGGTTGGAATAATAGATGTATCATACTTTTCCACATTTTTTTTGTGTGGAAAAGACTGTGGGAAAATGTGATTCATCTATTATTCCAACCATGAGATAGATCACAATGATTCATTTAGGAAGTAATTAACAGTTTGGTGATTTTGCAATAGAATATAGGCATAAAACTAAACACAGATGAGTACCTTGCGAAGATGTTCTTGGCAGAGTGGAAGATTTTATTGCTGGTTTAGGAGGTTTAGTATCCGCTGTGCATGCCGTAGAAGAAGAAGACTGGTTAGTTATTTTAAAAAATAGGTACATATCACAAGGAACATTTCATTTGTTTGGAAAAAGGAGCACAAATTCATGAGTCTAAGCAAAAGAGCAATAGCAGTACTATTTGGGGCAAAACATGTAACTGAGGCAAGCATGCTATCATTTAATAAGCATGCCACAGCTATCATTGGCAACTACATGTGAATATTTCCTCAAACCATAGCATGTTCACATAATTTAAGAAGAACTGTTTTAAGGGAACAGCACCTTAATAGTAGACAAGGAATTCATTATAAGTAGTTTAAAAAATATGGGATATGGAAAATTCGAATGATATCAGGAACTCCATGTGACCAGTCAAATTAAATGTTACTGGTGTACACTATAGAATAACTTGAAGAGATACCTTATAGAGGAATAATCCATAAAGTATGAGTTAAAAATGTATATAATTTTGCAGGTTATGGATAAAATTATATCTAGCCAGTTTTACTTATGACGACAAAGAATCACCATCCTGTTTCAATAAAATTATAACTTTTACTAAAATCAACAAAATTCTAACCCAATAAATTAATTGCTGTAAAAATGGCCGTAAAATATCTGCTAACATCATTCATGAGGCAGTATGCCAATAAAGAAAATTAAAGCATTGCATATTGCACAAAGGACAAAAAGCTTCAAAACATTATACAAAAACAGTGAATCTTGCCAACAATGTACCTTATGTTGAACCATGTGTCTTAAAATAACATTATGCTCATGAATAACTTGATGAGAAAGAGTTCCTTTTGAGAAAATATTTCACCTGATACTTATGTTAGTAGATAGTAGCAAGCAATGAAAGTCAAAAATTAACCAGTAGAACATAAACAATGCTTTTGTTAATGGAATCTGCAGAGTAAAGGGAAAACAATGTAGCACAGATAAACAAGGAATTAGTAAACACAGGAAACAAACAGGCTAAAAGTTTTGGTATTTGCTAAGAGGCATGTGGTCTGAATTTCTTTTTTAGTTAAATCAGAATGAAATGAATAGAAGTTATCAGTAATTGAAATCAAACTAAGGCCTTTCCAGGAAACCATTTATTAGAATTTAAATATTGATGAATATCATATAAAATTGCAATTGCTTTTAATCATTGGACATTTTAAAAGACTAGTGTCACTAGTATCAGTAACTTACATTATCTGAGACAAGAGATTTACATGAATGCCACTAATTGAAACAATGACATGAATCCTAACTTTTGGAAAATCTCAAGAATGTCAAAGGTAGGATAAAGACACCTACATTAGAGAGAAAATTCTAATTCTTGCAAAGGAGCTTATGATATTTCCAATGACCACTAAAAATTAATGCTATTATAACCATCAAATAAATAGGAGAAAACTTTAAATGAATATGCATTTTGCATTGCATAGAAAACCTGCCACCATAGAAAAGCTTGTTTTTTGAAAATATAATTTAATCTGTTAAAAGAAGATTACTTAACATTGAGTAAAAGCATTGTCATTATATTTCAACAGTTATATATGCAAATGAGCAATTCTAGATTGATTTTGAGGGTTTGCCATTAAAAAATTATATTATCGGTATGGCTTATGCTTATACCAAAAATACTTTTTCATTTCTGTATTCTTTGAAAATTATAGACAATTCATACTCTATTTGCCACTGGTCCTATTTCTATTTCTATGAACACTTTTGCTAAAAGTTACTTTCAATATGTTTGTCAAAATTACAAATGATCACGTAGGAAATCATCCAACCAAAAAATGCAAGAAAAATATCATGGCAATAATGGAGCTTTGAGGAAAATAATGGCACCAATTTATTTCAATGAGATAGTGCAACTCAACCAAGTGAACTTAATTTCTTTTATATATCATAAACTTAATTCTTCCATATGATAAAACCACATGCCCCTAGAAATAAATGTAGCATTTTTTGTGTAGAAATAAACCCTTCAACCATAATTTTACCTGCGTGCTGAGGGGAATGCTGTTTTGGTGAACTCATATCAGGAGGTTCGTCGCTAAAGGATACAGATTTTTCAAAGGAGACCGACTTGTCTGGAAGGAATACACACACAAAACATTGATACAATTGTTTAGTAAAGGCCGTCACCAAAGTACTTAGGTATAAAAAAGCCAAAAAATTGACATTAATATGATGAAACAAAGCTGGCTTAAATAAACTGATAATAAGCAAAAGTGTCTTGAAGCCCAATTAAATATATAGTATATGGATTTATTTTAATGAACCAGAATTATTATACTCATTATGATTGAATAATATTATTAATAATTAATTTTTCTCTCAAAATATTATCAATATCAAACTTGAGCACTTCATGGAAATATTCATAGTTTGTAGCTACTTACTATCACTATGCAGGAAGTCAAAAAATACTGTCAGTACTATGATATAGCCCATAAGATCCATGCAAAATTTGAGAATAATAACATCCCAGAATAATGGATAAAGGACAAAACAGGCAACATAAATACATGCATTATGATACTAGCATAAAACAAAATGAGAAAATAAAAAATACACAAAAAGTGAGTGAAAGATTTTTTAAAAGCTAAAATATTCCAAATTTTGAAATATAATGAGCCATAAAACACAAATAAATTCAACCAGTCATGGCTACTTGTATGAAATTACTCAGGTAAAGAAATGCATAAAATAGGATGTCTGAATTTATGACAATTAAAATAAGCTAAAATATTCCAGAACCTATAAGATAATTTCAGACAGCAATATTTTATTAGGAGCATAAAAATGTGATGATGAATATTTGGAATACTTCAGCTGATATGAGCTGAGACAGGATGAAGTAAGAAAACTAGAGTTAATGGGTTATCCAAAATTAGGTATTACCTCTACCCTTTCCTAGCTTGGGAGGTTTGGTGTCACTGCGTAAATATGTATCATCTGCAAGGAGAAGCATTAAGAATTACAGATCACTGCAATGTAATAAAGTAGCTTGCCAACAGCTCATGAAGCTTTTCAAAGGCATACACTATGAACCATTAACTACTGGAAAAGCTTTGAGAGAGAAAAATCAATATACTTGGCTGAATAATGATAATACAGAAAAAAATTGTAGCTTACATGGTCGAGAGTAAAGTAGAAGGCAATGAATATGGAAAATGATAAAACACAAGAACAGATTACATAATTTCATACATAATAAGTGTTCTATTACAGAATATGATACTTTGTATAAAATTCATACTGCCATCCGAATATTGAACTTCTGTAAAACAGGCTCGAACAACTCACTTTATTTCATTAGTCTGTCTTAAAAGTTGCTTATTCTGGCTGCAAAAAGTGGTACCCTTGCTAATATATATTGACCTTTTCCAAGCCATAATAGGAGTGAATTATCCTACAATTAGGAAGCTGGAAACATGGAAGAACAATTATTATAGATATTAATTTGTATTATGGTGCAATAATAGGTGGTTATAAAGGATAACACCATGCTGTGAACATTATAGAAGCATAAGAAAGCAATTAGTACATTATTTTGTTAAAAACTAACACACACACACATACACATAATAATTAGATGTAGGTACTAATGAGCACAGTTCTAATGAAGAATGACAGTTATGGAAGTAAATACAAAGAATTAATTTCTGTTAGGTAAAAATACAGAGGGAGGGATGGGAGGATGCAAAAATGTTGATATGAATTTTATAAAAATACTTCATACTTTTATGATCACATTGGAACATGAAACTGTATTTAAACCTAATCTGAATTATTAAGTTCAGAGTAATTCCTAAGAATTGCTGAATGAATATCTGAAATCTTCAGAAAATAAAATTATTTTCACAATAACTTATAATTTTTTCATAATAAAAATTATAACAGTAAAACCACCTTAATACTTCCTACAATGAGAAAATATCCACATTCATTTTTATTGAAGAACATGTTAATGGGGACATTTAGGAATATATTTACTATTTATTATGAATTTATTTTGAAAATTATAAAATACTCCTATGTTGAAAAGTAGAACTAACTATTATAGGAAATTTGGGAGTTCACATTTATACCAGATGGCTTAATTAATCTTATATTACCTTTCAAGTATAATATAATATCCTTCACATAGTATTACTGTGTTTCAATTGCTCAGGTTAAATGAGAGGTAAAACTCAAAAGAGATCAAATTTCTACTTAATTCATAACGTTTCATGCAATAAGTACCAGCATGTGCTAATTATAAAATTTCAAAGCTTAACTAAATCAGAAAATTTCTCTGATGGTATTTCCAATAAGAGAACAGATTATAATGAACTGAAGACTTATGGCAACCCATATAATTCAAAATGAGATTAAACAAGATAACCAACTTCATCAAGCAAATCCTAAGTTGATTTTTCACATGGAGCATAAGTGAAACACTGGTTGTTCAGATCTTCCAATAGCATTTCTGGATTAAAGAGGATTGTATTGCCAGAGGATATGAAAGACACATCATTAAATAATTTTTAGATTGCAGACTTTAATTGTACAGAACTGGAGAAATTACTTTCATAATCGACCTGGTGTCCATAAGGAATATTGAAATGGGATTAATTAAAAGCTCACAACTACTGACAAGGCAAACAAGAGGTTACTCTGAGGATCATTCCCTGATGGATTCCTAATTTTCACTCATTTAATACTAATCTCCTGTAATTTAACTCAAACTTTGACATCACAAACTTTTACTATTTCAAAAGCTACTTTACATAGACAAAATTCTCATTTACAGAATTTGAACCATATTTCCAAAAGAACAGCTGAGGGATTGCATGGATGTGCAGAAAAACCTTGATACAGAAAGTCATAAGGGATAGCAACTGGATGAGGTAAGCTAGGGAGGTGAAGTTCCCTATGACAGTAATTGCATTAATTAAAAGAAAATTAATTTCATAAGATAAACAAAAAAATGAGTTAAAGTATAAAAAATGTTTAAAATGTGCAGTATTACCTATCTATTCTATGAATCCCATACATACATATGCCTGTTCATATTTTAATGTCATATCTAGTTCAATTAGGCTATAATTAATTATGAACATTTACCGGATGTAGCAAACTCATTTTGAAATTATATACTTAGTTTCTTAGATCTGTACAATTTACAAATTTAAAGTTTTTGGTTCTTTCCAAGCATTGCAACACATTTTGACGCATTAACTCCAAATTATATATAAGGCATCTTATATTTCATTTCACTACATTTTAATATCATTTTTAAATACTGATTACAAAAGTACATTAATTTATGTGTTCATTATTTTTTTATTCATTTTAAGTACTATGCATCATGTTGATGTAACTTGTTACTATATTTACATTATGCTTTAAAAACAGATGGAGAGGTATATAAATTGTAAATGTAAAAATAATTAAAAGCCAATGAATCAAGGTTTTACTGCAACTTGTTTTATGTCACAAATAAAGATTTGAGTTAGTGTAATGCTATTATGAATTAAGGATGTGCTTGATGAACTCCTAACATAAATATTATTACTCCACTGCTTACATCCGAATAGTAAGAGGCAAAGAGAACAACATATTATTGCATAGAAACGGAAAGTATTCAAAAGATTAAATCCAAAAACAGCAGAACCACCTAAACTGACAAAAAGGGGACATCTTCTGCATAATTCATGTAAAGCAGTATTACAAAGTACTTATCTCAGTTGGAGTTTATGAGAAGACTGCTCTTTTTTATATAATTGTAAATGGGGGATAGGGATGAGATGGATGATGAGAAAAAGTTGACACAATACTATGAATTATGGAGAATAATTGTTCCAATGGATGAACAGATACACTTAAAACTGCCGAGTTATTTTGATGATATAAAAATGACCAATTAGTCAACTGTACTAGATGGTTTTACTGCACCAAATGTAAAAATACTTTTTAAAATATATATAATCTTATGAATGTAAAAATGTTCTATCTACAAAAAAGAAATATGTTCTGGATTAGTTAATAAAATTGGCAGGGAAGTACCTATGTTTATGCAAGAAAATAAGTGCCTACTTCTTAAAATGTCGAATGTTATTGATGGTGAAAGTCAAGTACCAGAACCACCAAAATACTCTGGTTGACACAAATGCAGCATTATGATCCCCCAACAAATAATTAGACAACACAAAAAAGAAGACAAGGAGAAGAGAAAAGGAGAATGGAGTTATTCACAAACCTGGGAGGGACGCTGAGCTTGAACTAGAGTGCTTATCATACTCGTCAGCTGAAAGAAAGCACAGGGAAAGTGGATGAAGAAACGAGGTGTGGAATAATGAGGCACAAGAAAATAAGACGGCATGGACAAGACATCTCAGCAATGGACCATCCACAAACAAGAGAACTATGCCACACACAGAGTCATCTTGCTATTGAATAGACTAGATGTGGTTAGTGATAAATACATATATGCATACTGCCTCTACACAGATTGACATATAGTCTACAAAATATAAAGGAGTGATCTACAAGCTACAACACATATTTTTTGTACATTTGAAGAACTGGAGGTAGGTGGCTGTTCAGTTATGAGGAAAAATTCTTTTCATAATTTCAAAATACTTTAATATATTTTAATAAAGAGCCTTATGAGTAGCTGAAATATGCTGATAAAGAATGGTAAACAATAATCAATGGCCGTATTTTTATAACAATGTACCCTCAAAAACAAATGAAAATGTTAGGAAACTCATACTGAATTATATACATAAAAAATTTAAAACAGGCAGTTTCAATGCTTTTAATATTTGAAGAAAATCTCCATCTGTGAAGAAATTATCCACCCTAAATTAATAAGAAAATAATAAACGATTAATTCCATCAGTTTATTTGGGATAAACAATTTGATACCAGAATGAAAATTTTATTGTATGATTCTAAGCAATTATTTTTACCTGGGTTCAGAAACTACTTGCTTGACAGCATTTTGATACATATTTTAACAAATTTTTGAGCATTTAAAAGTAATGCAATGCAAAATCTTAAAAGCACATCATGATAACTTGATGGTATTAAAAATGAAATAATTTCTGAAATGAAATCTGAGACTAATTACTTTCCTAGTCAGGCTCAATTTTTTCACTGAAATCCAAATAATGTTCTTGTTACAAGAAAAATATAAGTTAAATGAATGTTAAGATCCAATTATTTTCAGCTCACATGATTTATGTTCAATGAAAACATATTGAATGCAAATATGTGATAATAATGATTTAAATTCATAAAAGTGAACTAAATGTTATACAAAGGAATTGACAGTAATGATATGAAGAGTCCTTTGAATATATGTATACATATATGGATACCTCTGTAGTTTATAAAAGTAGATAATAAAAGGAAGATCTCAGATATGACTCTCATTGGGGAAAAAAATATGTATATACATGTTTTTCACAAAAATTATTGAGGTCTACATATTTCAATGACCTTTAAGAAAGGCAATCTTTAGCACTGCCTCTGACTTATCCAGTATGTATAATTGGTATGACAAAACAAAAATGAATTTTTAATGCCTTTCAAACAACATTAGAATGGCAGCATCCCACATTGATAAAATTTGTCTTTCCTTTAATATTTAAAAAATTATAGGTAATAACAACTGAAGGCTATAGATAGAATGTGAAAAAATGACTAATTACACGAAGCAGAGGTAAATGCCATTTATGTGGGACAAATGATGAAGTAAGAAACATCAAGGAAATTCAGAATGAGAATGTGATTTTACGTAATTATGACATGGAAAAATCTAAAAATACTGTTTAATTATTGCATTTACCATTTCGGTAAGCATCTCTTGATGCTGGAACTTGAAGATAGTTGCCTGGTGGTGCACCATCTGGAACTCCTGACTGTGCTGATGGAACAGTACCACCTGGTATAGATCCTGAACCCCCTGGTGGAGGGCGGCCTTGCGTAAGAGCTTTCTGTACAAGTCCAGTCAAGTTAGCCAGCTGACGTTCCATGTGCTCCACACGTATCCTGGAAGGATTGAAGAAATGAACTACATAAGACATTTTATTTTGGATAAACACACCAATTATTTTTTAATACATATTCTTCATATTATAAAAATAAAAACAAACTAAATGTATGACTCTACTGACCCTTGTTAAAACTATCACATATTACTATAAAAAATACGTAAAAAGCATTAATACAAATTGATGGAAATATTATTAAAATATGAAATCATATGCATTAATTTAATAGTAGAAATGAAAATACATGTTAAAAAAATAACAGGATGACTGTTACTCTTAACAAAGCAAAGGAAAATATACCAAAATAACTCCAAATATTTATGATGAAAGCTTTACTGATATAGGTAGTAATTTTTATATAGATCCCCCTTATTATTTCTGAGCTTATTTCAAAACAAAAGCACATGCAACAGCACCTTACCATAAGTGATAATAGAATGATGACCACACTACACAGCTTATAGTTCAACAAGACAAAAATATTTGAAGCAACACCATAAAGTCAAGTTATACAAAATGTTGAAGGTGAGAAATCTGGTTCAATGATTTGATGTCTTGAAAAAGATTTTTCTGAGACTAATGACACACAAAAACAACAGATTGATGATGGATTATTTACATAGAAAAGGAGTAACTGAGTAGAAGGGTTGGTTATAGTTATGAGAGGTGTCAATTGTGTAGACACTGCTATCAGGAGATGTCTAGTTGAGTGAAGTGAAATAATTCGAGTGAGATTGTTGAGTCCTATTCATACATTGAATTGTATTGATAAATGGCCATTAAAATGGCAAAATGAAGAAATTCCGATTCTCTGAATAGATTAATAATTTTACAAACAGCAATTGATTATATTTGGTGAAAAATTTACCTTACAGTACTTCAGTAGTTAGAAAGGAAGGATATGGATGTTATGTTATCTAACAGCTTATATTGGAATGATAATTTTAGCAGCAATTCCAGGCATATGTATTCTGGAGGTATTATTTAACAATCTTCATGCCATTAAAATGTATTCTCAACCTTGTGATAATAGTTAAGCCTGAATATCAACTTTCTTAAATAATAGAAATATGCTTCAAGATATTCTTTGTCAAATAGTACATATGTATATTGAATTTTGGGAGTGGATAGAAATTTATAAGTTACAAAATTGATCAAAATATTTTAATCTTATTTCTATTAAATCAATTAAAATTTAAGAGAATTTAAATTTAATAGATTTTAATGTGAACATAACATGTAAAACCTTTGTAACAATATATATGTATATCTAAAGATAATACATATTTAAAAGATATCTTATAAAAGCTCATTTTAAAAATATTAAGACCAATTCACATAAGAACAATTTATATTTATATTCATGCTAATAAACAACAAGACATTGGTGGTAAAATGAATCAGTGTCTGAATATAAAGTAAAGAAACCTATTTTCAATGTACTATAGACATAAAATTTCAGGGCATGCTATGCAAGCAAGGAGGTTAATTCAGAGGGTTGCCTGAGTGAGAGCATGGAGATGTATTCCTAGATTGAACAAATCATCCAACATACATCTCTAGCATTAGTATTAAAATGTTGTTTAATTTTTTACCCTCATACATGAAGACAAAAAATTTGCCTGTCGCATAATATGTTAATTGGCACACTATTGCTATTCAACACAGTTTGTTATTATCAGATATAGAGTGATAAAATGGGCCAATAATAAAAGCAAACTCATGCTGCTGTTTAAATGCTATAATGCAATTCAACTGTAAAAAAGATGTAGTAGTTTTTCAGGAACTTTTAAAGTTCTTAAAGAATATTAAAAACTTTCAATGACTTTAAGTATTTTCTATTAGTTTGTCATGAATCTCTATTTTTGATAGAAAAGAATGTCAGTAAAATTAAAATATTAACATTAGTAGAAGATTATTAATAATCAAGTGTTTCTCTTACTCCAATTAGTAGAAGTGTGTCATAGGGATGTATTTGGAGAAAAGAAAGTATTGAAAATATTTTCATAAATAGGATGACAACATTCAATCAGCAGGACATTTATAGTTTTCTTTGTCTTTGAATAATTAATAGAAACGTTTTTATATTAATCAGCACTACTAATATTTTTCTTAAAACATTGAATCTTATTTTAATATCTTTTTACAGCAAGCATAACTATTCTCTTGAGGTTCCATATGTTTCTAAGTAGTAGGGGTGGCCATATGATTGAAAAACAAGGAGGTTGCCTGACAATACCTGCCTCAACTTGACAGTGTTTGAAAAAAAAATATCTTTAACCCTTTAAATGCCAGCCCCTATCACTGGTATATGAGAAAAATCCCAGGGTTTTTTCCGTGGAATTTGTTGATTTACATATTTGAATACATATAATATATAGCAATATCAATTTGAAATGTCATTTTTTTATTTACACTCCAAACGCTTACAGGGGAAGTAAATTATTTTATTTATAATTATTTTTTATTCCCTAAACAAGTTAAGCAAAAATTATTTGTTAAACAAAAAATTAGGCCGATAGATCGGCACATGGCACTTTTTGCATTTACCCCCAGGACTGATAAATCGGCCCGCTGGCACTAAATGGGCTAATCAGCTATCTTTCTGATTATCCTAAAGACTATGCCTAAAAACCTTACTATGTATTTTGCTAAATGTCCATTAAATTATTATTATTATTGTATACTATTATGTTGAAACTCCAAGTTTTACTAATGTGGCTTGCTACTTCCTTACTATGCTATTTGTGAATTCTTAATCATAATACTTAACCCATACACAAATAGAACTCAATATACACAATGTGTTTATATATATAATAATGATTTTGCTAACATTATACTGAATTGAGTTATGGTAACTACTTATACTTTACAACTTGTATAGTTTAAGTATATTGATTTTGATTGATCTAATGGAAATTAGAAATTTACCCATAATAAAGATTATTCTCATTATTTTCCTTTAATCCTAAGTCCATTATATTAAAGAAATTATTTAACATAATCTTGGTTTGAAAAATATTTTAGAAAGGTCTAGAATTGGCAATAATATCCAGATGAGTAGGACAGCATTACAGTCAAAAACAATTGTTGTTACATCTTTCGAGAAATTAAAGGGAGTCACAAGGAAAATGATAATGTAATGTCTGTTGTCCAACGAATTGACTTACCTATTAAGCCTGTCATGATGGCATACAAGAAAAAGAGTAAATCAAAGGATAGCATTTCTTATACAATGAGAGTACTTGTTTTCTTTTGGTTATTTTTGAGAATGGAAGCCTAGCAGTGATACCTAAGTTAACAGTCTTTGGTTTTAAGGATAATACAACTTTTTTGATCCTATTTAGAGTTCTCAAGAGGAGAGGTTGATCTCAGTGGAGTAATTATTAATTTTATAATTGAGATTTAGCAATATAAGGTCATTTTCCCATAGTGAATAGTGTTTTAAGAACAATTTCTTACCATAGTAAATTCATTGAGTTAACTTTCCTTAACAAACATGGGATGATAAAATTAAATTTCACTATAATGGGAAATATTAAATTAGAAATAACCAAGAGACATTAGAGCCAAAGAATAATTGTTGTTTCAATGATATGAATTCCAGTCCATGAAATTAACCTTCATGAAGGGTGGACACAACATTTTTTGGAATAGATATGGATGATGGAGTACATGGCTGTTGACATGAATGTGATGAAGTCAACGGTTCAATGTAGTGTAAACTCATTAGGATCTCTTTTACTCCCTTTTCTTATTTTTTTTAGTATGACATAAATGGAATCATCACAAAATAACAGAAAGAATTTTTTTTTCAAGGATATAATCTAATGAACCACAATAAACATAGCTCTTATCTTATAAAATATTCTAGACCAGGTTTGGAATTGCTGTGAATCAGCCTAAGTTTCCAAAGCACTGAGCTAAAAATTATTTTACGACAGCAAATTGACTAGTTTACTTTAAAAAAGTTATTGGAGAAGAAAATTGTAAAAAAATACTCTTGATTGTGACAACATTTTAGAATAGGAATTCAAGTAGTTCTAATTTCTGAAAATAAGTTTACCAAAAACTATTCACAAATAATCCATGCTCAGCAAAAAATTCACTGTCAGTCATTAAAACAATTAAATATTATAAATTAAATTGTGAATAGAGCTTCCTCACACCCATTAAACAGTCTAAGCTACAGTGAGCTCATGTTTATCAACCACCAACATTCATAGAATTGGAACATTTACCCTATTCAGTAATATTACCCAACATTTATTCAATGAATTTAATACCAATTTCAATTTGGAAATATATTGTAATTGTGTTAGTTTATATCTGTGACAAGCATCATAAAGGAAAATGGGCGTAGTGGCATGGGTGTTAGGCAAAGGATTGCATTAGCAAAAGAAGCCTTTATGAAAAAGAAGGAGTTGATGAGAGGGACCCTATATAAAGAATTGAAGAAAAGATTAGTGAAAATCCTCATATGGAGCATAGCATTATATGGATCCAAAACCTGATCCATGAGGAAGGATGATGAACATAGATTGGAGGCTTTTTAGGTGTGGGATTGGTGGCGGATGAAGAAGGTGAGGTGGACAGGGAGAAAAATTAATGAAGAAGTGCTAAGAATGGTAGGGGAGGAGAGGCGGATCCAAAAAGGACAGGAAAGGTGGATGGAGGGGGTACTCAGAGGCAATGGGTTGTTGAATGTGGTATGGAGGGTAGAATGTTGGGTAAGTGGGGTAGGGGGGTAGGAAGAGAATAGGGATATTGGATAGGATTATAAGGTGTGGGAAGTATGCAGATTTGAAGAGGAGGTCATGGCTGTATAACATCAAACTTAAAGGTTGGTGTTATGCAGCCAATCTAATCTAAAGTTCATCAAAAACCTACCTCAACTAGTAGATTACCCTTCAATCAATTAATATTTGTTACATTTCATAAATTAAAAAATTAAAGCTAATAATGGTTTTGAATAGAAAAAAAGAAATTCACCTTATCACAATCACAAAGTTACAATATTCATCATATTTAGCCAGTAATTGGCGAAAATTAAATAATATACATAATCAAGTTTTATAATATACATCACAGTTATTTTTACATGGAAGCCTGGTTGCTGATCATGTGGCTTATTAATTAACTCAATATGAATGCTATATCAATAAACTGGAGAATTGATTTCACAATAATCCTAAATTTGGGGAAAAGGATGTGGGCAGAAGACAGTAAAATGAAAAAAATGCAGTGAAAAGAGAATAAATTCATCCACAAAGGTGTCAAGTAATTCAAGTCAAAAGATTTACAGGACTGTACAGTCCCATACATAAATTCTACATTGTCCTTGTATAAATTTTAATACAAAAGATTAGTAGAGGTATAAAATTGATTCATCTATAGAATAAGAAGACAGTGCAATAAAAATCATTAAGTTTAAAACTCATGAGAAGGAATGAGAATCACACTGGGTCATGAATCATCAATAAAAACTGGAAATTGATGAGGTCTTACTAAAGAGAGTAAATTAATGTGTTTTTGGAAGAAGCACAGAAATCTTGTTTTAACATGAAAATTATTAACATATTCATTGAAAATTTTTGTCAATGAAATGATGAAAATAGGATCTTGCTTATTTAAATTACCATATATTCAGTTTTGAACAAATCAAACATTTCACATATAATATCAGTAAAAACATGAGAGATCCTAGTAAGTTTCTATTCCTTCCTAAGAATGAAGTGCACACTTTCTACAAATGCTAATATGTAAAAATTATCAATAATACCTGATTTTTCCAAGGCAGTCTCAGAGATAATGTCCATAGGTTACTACACTAACTAAATCTAATTAACACATTTATTAACTCTTGGGATGCACAACAAACAAGCAAAATGATTGAGAAAAAAACTTTGTTTGAAAAGTTTTTGGAGATTGATTAATTCCATGTAGGGGAGAATATGCAAAACAAACCACGCATTTGCTCGATATGTACTGGTTCCTTAGAACAAATATTAACTAGAGCGTGTATATAGGCAATCTTTAATAAATAGCACAAAATCATAAGATCTCAATGCAGCTGGAGAATACATTTCAGTAGCTCTGCACACATTTATTGGTAGATTTACTAACGGAAAAATTCCATAGAACTAAATAAACAATGAAGCAGGTATGCATGTTTATGCCTATAAATCAATGTGTGCAACATATTTTACTATTTGTCATGTCTTATAACCAAATGAGACAAAATTATCTGAGACTCAGGAGCATGCACAATCCCCATTTTCTAATAGTGTACGACAATACAGAATAGAGAACTCAAAATATTATCGGAAGTACTTCATATTCCATGATATGATATCTATGTAAAATATAATTTTTTTCACACTACAGGCCATTTCAATTGCTGTTCAATTTTTCTGCTAATTCACTATCTGTAATATGAATATAACTTGCACAAATGTGTTGATGAATTCTTCTCGGGATTTCTACCAGGTTAAGTGTTCTGCCACCAATGTTTCAACGGCTGATGCTGCCATCTTCTTCAGGGCGATGATCACCATGAAGATGATGGCAAAGTCAGCCGTTGAAACATCAGTGGCAGAACACTTAACCCGGTGGAAATTCAGAGAAGAATTCATCAATAGTATATGCCGGGAAAGCATCAGATCCTTCATCTTGCACACATGTGTAAAATCATGCTACAATGCTGAAATTTAAAATGAAACAATTAAACTTCAACATTGTCATGCCCCTCTTTAAAGGCTACAGTGAATAATATCTAACAAAATAAGTATATTTTGAGATATGATACTATAAAATACTTCTTTTGGCAGTGAATTGTAATGAGTAAGACTTAAATGTCTCTCTGATAAGGACATTTTATACTTTCAATATTGGTAAACCATAAATAAAAAATCAGTTTTCACATTTTAAGTCACATCACCTTCTTTGTTGGAGTTACTTTTGAAAATATTCTTATATGAATCATTCAAATTTAGTAATTGACTAGGATACTTCTTGTTTATAGTGTGGTCCTTTGATATGAACTTTTAACAGAAAAGGTCATAGAACATTAAATATAAGCCATTGTATTATGCATTCTTACATATAAATGGTATGCCACACCTTAAAATGACACACACTTTAATGTAAAAATAGTTTAGAGAAAAACATCTGAAAAGTATTACCTACTCTAACAAAAATTTAAAATACACTTGTTAAGTTGATGAAAGTTTTTGTCTAAAGCACTGTACTGCAAAAACTAAATTGAAATTAACTATAAATCACATACTTTATAAGCTGAATTCCCATATTATCACATTAAATGGTCTACTAATAAAATATGTAAAGTGATATAAACTAGATTACACTGTCTAAAAAACCTTTGAACGATATTCTAAATACTAATAAAAATTGACAAGTGAAGAATATGCTAAGGACAGCTGCAATTAAAGGAAAAATTGGGAATATTATTATAAATGACAAATATCAGACATTCAAATAAGATTGGATCAATCATCAGCAGAATTGATGATTTGCTAAATTGGCAAAAGAAGAAATTTTCCATTTGATAAAAAGCTGATTTTCTCCAAATTTTTGTTCTGATGACTTTCCAAGAGTGTATGGATAATCTGCTGAGGATAATATGGATAATCTATTGATTAACAGTATGGATCATAAAGGGGAGGGGAGGTCCCTTCTTTTATTCCCATACTTTGTGGAAACCATTGTGTATTGACAACTCAATTTGGTGATAGCGGATGGAGGTGCTAGAATAGTACTCCGTGCCATTCTTAAGGAACGTAAAAACTACATCAGTAAATTTTTATATCCTCTCACATAACAAGCAGATTTAGCCCATTATGCACATTCCTTCTCATTTATAGGTAAATATGTATCCCATTACCCTCAACTCCACCATAATCATCCAATGCACAAAACCACAGTAATGCACAAATAATTCAAAGCCTAGATAATGCAAACATCGATATTCAGGAGTTGACTGTATTTTAATAAGAATTTAAATGTAGTTCACATTAATTTCAATGAAAGCAAGGAGTAAATTTTAAACAACTATTTTTTTAGTTTAATGTTTGCATTCTGATGGGGGTTTATGATAACCGGGAAAAAACACATTTTTTTTTCTGCAACTCTCCAATTAACCTATGGTAATTGAAGATGTTGTAGTTCTGTTATATGGCATCTGAATTCAAACCTCATTGAATTTTCTGGTCATTTTCAGGTGAAAATAAGCATGACTCAATAAAAGCAAAATAATGAAGCACTACCATTTAAAGTCAAGTGAAACCTTGTAAACTTCTTCTTTTAAACCTCCTAGCAACATCCCTCTTCTGATTGTGATAAACTAGAAGTTCTACAGGTAATTTTATGAAACTACTGCTTACTTTTGCTGATTGCTTATTTACTAAAATTGCATAAAAAATTGTGTCACAGCACTATAATTTAATGGATGGTAGTCTTCAAACAGGAATAACCTTCAAGGCTACCTAAAGCTTTCAAAATTGTATTTTTTTATATATGGATATGTATTCATTATCTGATGAAAGCAATAAAATTATTATTATTATTTAAATTTTTCATTGCAGTTGTTTTTTAAACTTTCTGTTTAAAATTTTTATAAATAAATCTCTTGTCTCTGTTTTATAAATATGAATAAAATGAATGCATAAAGTGTATAACATGAACATCAATATATTGTTGTTTGGTTTCAGGTTTAAGGAACAAACAATGATATATCATACTGTGAATTCAAAGATTTAGTGACAACTTAGTCTCAAAAGGTGCCTAACCCTTTGCTGATGGTAATCAGATGGAGGTTATCAGTGAACCAGTACATATCTGGAAAATCTGAATTACAACCAAAACAACAATTTAACCAGATTCAATTGGATTCCCAATATAAACTTTTCACCAAGGAAAGAAACTATTTTCAGGATCTGGTTGATATTAAGTAAGAAATGAAAATTACACTTAAAATCATGGTGATGGTACACATTTATTTAAAATTCATAAGGAAATTTTATGCCACTTGGTATCCCTCAAAGAATTTTGAATGGGCAAGTTTAAGTGATTATAAGATCTGTAAAGAACAAGACAATCATTCCTAGAGAGCAAGTGATGGAATTTTAAGGCTTTTCATGTTCTGTAATCCTTCAAAATTGGTAAAACATTAATAGTAAGAGCCTAAAATGCATAATATCATTGTAAGTGAATAAATCATTGCAGAAAAATTATGAACAAAGCTGAAAACCAAAAGTTTAATTTTCTTTAAAATCTTTGATTGGGTACCTTATGTCTAATTTGATTTTTTTGAATTCATGTCTTTACTGATGATGATAACAATGAAGTCCTAAATAATGAGTACAGTTTCATGCAAAGGTAATTATTCACAGATATAAAAGCAAGAGAGTTAATTTCTTATTAAACATATATTTTAGTTAATAAATATTCACAAAATATTCCTAACAGCAAAGCTACAAAAATTGACAATTCAAATTAATTATTAAGTTTAAACAAAAAAATACTTATAAGATCAGAGTTGATCAAGGTAAAGCTTCAACCCATGAGAACATTTGAATTTGATTAACAGCTTAAAAATTATTTCATTTTTGAAGTTCACTATTTAAATAAAAAATAAATTTGCAATATGGCAAAGTCATAATTAAAATATATGTCCCTACAAAAACAATATGGGTAAGATGAGTTGAGATCATGCACCATTCATTTCCACTTAATAATAAACTTTGAATGTATAGTAGGAAACATCCAGCAGCCTTCAGTGTAATAGGAAGCATTTCATGCCCAAATGCATTAAATCATCCACATCTATGATTTAAATAAGTGTATTGAAGACAATTTCGGGCATCTCCATGCCAATGGCAAATCAATTACCTATACCTATGAAATCTCCAACAGATGATATGAAATCATCTGCTGTACAGATATGCCTGCATAAACTTCTTCAACGCCAGGAGAGACAGCAGGGGACTTGGCAGGAGAAAGTGGCTCAAACAATCACATAAGCACAATTATAAGCATAAGCAAGCAAAGCATCTAAAGACTTTCTGAGAGAGTGGACGAGAACTTAGGGGTGGGCGAGACCCTTAGGGAAGGGCAAGAGAGCCTACCGAGTTGCATCGTAGGGCACTCCAGAAGCTGGCATGGTGGCTGTAGGTGGGAATTGCCGAGACTGAGAGGGGGCAATGGGCCTCCCAGCAGCCATCTTGACTCCGCCATACAGGCTGTAAGAGTTGTCCATCATCTCCGTGTCACTGGAACCCACCAATGTCCCCAAAATCATGGAAACCCACCCCCAATGGTACATGCTGTCTAGGGCCAGATATAACCCTTGCCACAACACAGATCAAATTTTTTGTCATGACTTAATTTTTACTTGAAACGTGGGGCTCCTTGTGACAATAAGAGTCCCACTGATCACATACCACCAGGGGGTTCAAAATGGCCCATATGAGACTTTCTGGTTCGTATCTCACCATATGTGTTATTCATAGAGCATCATTTAAGGGAGTAATTTTTCTCCCATGCCCAAAGAAGACAGGCAGACAAACCAACCTTTCATAAGAAAATATATGAAAATTCCATGAAGGAATGGTAAAAATGAACAATGAAAGTTTAATTAGTTTTTAAAAGCCATATGTAATGCCAAATTATAACTGTCCACCATATGCCTCCAGATAATTAGGTCTTGAAGGTTTTAAATGATTGGCATGGATACTTTCAATAAAAGAAACTTGGTGTATGTCTGCTACAAATGATATTCTGTCCTTATATTGGCTTAATGTGTAGACGTAGCTTTCCATTTCTAAAACAGCTATAAGGAATAGTATAAATACAGTTTCACAGTCAATCTTAAAATTGAGAAGCATTTAGTTGGGTATATCGTCTGTATTTCTTGTGAAAGCCAACTTTAGATCATTCCTGTTCAGTGACATTCCCATAAATTGGCATGAATAAATAAAATAAATCAATGTTATGGTTCATAATATAACTATGATTGACTAGTCATTAATTTATTACATATGCATTTCGACAATAAGACAACTGCATCCCATGGTTACTAACATTCTCACCTTTAAGCTTTATATTTAGCAGATGATAACTGAACTTTGACAAAGAAAATGAAAAATACTGTCTAAAAATTTATCATTTTAACATCCAAGTATGGATGCTGGATACTATTTTTAATGGTAACCTTAACATGTGTAGTGTTGTCAAATATTGTGGTCAAGAATTTTATCTTAAAATTTACAAGAGATGAAGTGATTTTCCTTTTTCACTGATATGCATGTTTGTAAAATACATATATGTACCATGTATAGGTAAAATGGGCACATGATAATACCATTCTACGGAAATGGTTATGGAAAAAGGACAAAATATATTAGTGCACCTATTATATGACTTGAAAAACTAATCTTATGCTCAACAACACATCATTATAGACAACTGATTCAAAGTGAATAATCAATTGCAGAAACTACATTAACCACACATAAGACATCTTTGGAAATAAAGTACTTATGCACCTGCTGTAAATGTGAATCAATAGTGGGAGAAACCAGTGAGAACTTATTTTCAAAAGCTTCTTCCATCCTTCCAATCCCTTCAAAGAGCTCTCCTGGTCTGGGAAATCTAATATTAATGCTGATAATACTTGAAACAACACCTTAACACTGATTTATTTTTATTTATTTTTGGAGGCTCCTCTGACCAGTGACTTCCTTCCATCCTTCCATTCCCATCCTTGTACATTTTTCCGTCCAGTCAGAAGAAATATTTGTACTGAATGATTTTAAAGCAACACCATAAAGAATTGTGATCAACTCACACCTGTGAATTTTGTTTATTCATGAATGACTAATTAGTTTTAGAAACTCAACTCAAGTTAGTTAACACTCTGTTTAATAAATTACCCTATGTACATTTACTTGCCTTTCCAAATGTGCCAAGTCTGTACCAAATGATAATGATTTTGTGTTACGTTTCTAGGAATAGTTAAAATGGGGAAATAAATTAGGGATATTAAAGTGAAAGCACCTATATTTGAGTGCAGGTTCAATATAATTCTACAGTTTTACGTCAAAGGTATGTGCACGAAGAATCTATGTGGACTGATAAAATAATTGGCTGTGACTCTTAAGCATAAATTACAACCAAAATATCTACATACATGTACCTACATGTATGTGTATATGTCAGGAATCCAATTCTTAAATGAATAAATAGGAAGAATAAATATATATAATAATGATATGAAACCTAGCATTCCAAAATTGCCAAAATTACTTCTCAAGTGATGTGTGGAAAGAGAGAGCTAAGTGAAAGCAATTGAAAAAAATTACAACAATTGACTATTCAGATGATTGTTAATAAATATATGAGAAACACATAAAAAGGAGGAAGTCCTGAAACAAAACTTAATGATAATGATTCAAATTTGAAGTGCTACCAAAAATATGACAAAGAGAAGTTTTTCTTACCCTTTGACATGGCAATTTTAAAAATTAGAAACTTTCAAAAGGTGAAATCATAGACATTTATAAACTACTGCCTCCTGACATATTTTAATTTTGTCTCTGACCTGAAGAAATCATAATAGTTTCTTATTAAGCACCAAAATTACTGATAGGTATGTAAAGGGTAGAGGGGGCAGATAAATAAAGATCTTAAGAGTGGGACTATATGAGCTCTAGATATTCATTAGTCATGTACCTCAAGCCAAGAGCCGAGAGGAATTGCAGTTACAGTGGGGTTATATACAGGCAGTGCTACTGACCTGGCTTCCTCATCTATGACTGGTGTAATGGAGCCAGATCGAGCTCCTCCATACTGCCCGAAGTATGGGTCTTCGTAAGGTGGTGCCACTCCTGGAGGCCCTCCTCCAGTTGGAGGACCGACTGGTGGCACAGCTGGTGAAGGTGATGGGTATGGTGGGTAAGGCCTTCCCCTTTCCGGAGAAGACATGTACCCAGACTCCCCATGCATCCGATCTTCATAGAAAGAGAGCATTGAAATTTGGACTTGAAGAAAACAGCTTCACTGACAAAAAACGGGGTAGAAATTTCACTGCACATATTTTGAAGGTACCGGAAAGAAATTCCTATGGGCTCGTTCAAATTATTTTGCAGAGCAAAACTTGTCATTCAACAGAAACTGAGGAATGATTGTAGTATCCAACACATGTGTAAGTATGAACTCCTCTATTTATTGAATTTTCCTAGAAACAATGCAGAATTGAACTTACCTTCTCTATAACAACAAAGCCTCTGCTTTATAGGTGACAAAATTAATTTCAATCTAAAGAAAAACATCACAACAGAATTATTTCAGCAGTGGAGTAAGTTAAAATTTCAATAGCTGTGGAATCTGAGTCCTAACTGCTTTTGTTGGAATGCTGAAATTTACATTCATCTAAATAGGTATTCCAAGTGAATGCTATAATGGCTGAGGTATGATTCAATGTTGTTATACAGTATATGGTCTTGAGAAGTCTACAGAATCAATACTTTCCATCATTTGAAGGTTGTATTGGTGCAGCTGGATCTCCACATTAAATCCAGACAGATAATGTTTAGCTAGTGTTACAATGAACATCTGTAAGGCAGATAGGTCTCCTGAACATAGGATAGGTGCTGTAATGAAGTTGAAATATTGCCTGCCAATAATTCAACATAGAGAGCCAAAGGTGTCAATTCAGCCTTCAAGCCACTTCCATGACACCCTTGAGTTTGATCCATGCCATTATGAAGCATAAGTAAAAGAAACTAGAGCAGCCAAAAATTGGAAAATACATGAAATGCAGAATAAAACAGTTTTCCAATTCATACAATTACTAAACATATTCTCTAAACTTTCAGAATTATAATATTTTCTGTAATATCATGAGTTGGAAAAGAAATACCTGAACACTAACCATATGTTATTGGAATTAATATTATGCAACACTACTCATTTTCAATGCAAATTGGGTAATTATGGAGTTACATAGGGCCAGAGTAGAATGGGTAAACAAAGAATATAATCTTTGCTAAACCACTAATTAATTACGCTTACAGATGTCAGAACTAAATACTACCTAGAGGTAAGGAAAATATCAAATGTCAATATGGACTATCATATGATAGTTGCAGATTATGACTTCATTCAAGGTCTACAGGTCTATGTCAATTGTTTTTGCAGTTCAACACTCTTCCAAGAATTTACTTACTTGTGAAGAAGGGTGAAGCATAACAGTTATTGCAGATTACATAGCTAACTACCAGTGACAAAATTAACTACTTTATGTGTCTACATGAACACTAGGAAAAAAAAATTACCTCTCTAAATATTGAGCATTCACCTCATACTACTCGTGTTTTACGATGCTTGTAAAAACGGCATGCTAAAAGCTATAAGGGGGTGAACGAAAAACAAAATCTATCCAAATGTGGCTGTTGGAATATAAAGATCTCGGCTGAGACTCTAAGTGAAATATGCCTACAGGGGAGGGAAAGGGGGGATAATATATAGGGGGGGTTTGGAGGAGGAGGTGAGAGAGGACAAGTGACATAAATTAGACAGCCCCAAAAAAAGAGGGCATGACGTGATTAAGTGCCCTAAAAGAAGTTACGTAGATGTATTAAGTATATTGTAGATTAAAGAAGATTACTCTTTATTGTT
>WURS02000018.1:7444747-7458778 GCA_011762765.2 Rhinocypha anisoptera
GAAAGGAGGGAGCGAGATGGGGGCTGGGACGGGGCGGGCGGTGGAGGAGGAGTGGGACAAAGGGGTACTGGGCCGATAAGAGAGCAAGTCTTAATACGTGCTATCCGGATGCGTGTTTTTGGGGATATAAATGAAATACTTCGTAATATTGAGTAGGTTTACATAACAGCACACCTCGTGTGTATCTTATATATATGTATGCATATGTATATAGACGTGTATATATATATATATATACATACACATACGTACATATATATACTACAAAATTCCATTATTACAAGAATGAACGATCACATTGACAAAAATTAAAAATTCGAGGACACTACCCAACTTTCTTGGGTGAATGTGTTCAAGTACACTACGCGGTTGTAAACGAGTCCCATCCCGCATAACGAGGCGGCCATTGAAGTTATCGTGGCTTCGACTTAAAAGGAGTCTTTTTGGAAGGGGAAATCGGCGCGGCGACCCCTCAAATAAATACTTTATCCACGAATAAAGAGAGAGACGTTCACAACGATTTGATCATTGTGAACGAGTTACGGTTGGTGCGAGAGGCGTGGTGTCCCTGCGGCTGAAGACACGAGTCTAGTGAGTTTCCTTCTCTCACGAAATCCTTGTGCTAACAAATCAACTGAGATGGGTGCGAATGGGGGGCCGAGGAAGATAATTGAAATCGTCATGGTAAGCCGTGGTGTGTGTATTTCGGGGAAACTAGGAAAGGTCAATCACGAAATAGAAAAGTAGGCGTGAGTGAGATGAGATGTCATTATAGCTGCGGATTCTGGGATCGATAGCCGCGCGGTAAATTACACATGCGGGGAGAGTATTTCACGTGAGTGGACGGTAGTTTTAACCAATAAATTAAGAACGAGAATAGCGACAATATTGACCATATGAGTGACTGAATATTATTTGTGGGAATGTCAGCACACCCAGAAAGTTAAACACCATTTTTGGAGTATGTGACTAGGACGAGCATACAGAGGAAGAAGTCGGTATACTACGAATGACGAGCTTGAAGAAGTGACTCTATTAGCAAGTAAACACCCGATGGCGATGCAGGAGTATTGGAATGGGGTGGTGTGTTATTAAGGAACCAACAAGGATATGAGGAAGGAAATTCGTTAGGTTCAAGTAATGAACGTCGCGGAGTGAATTTGTGGATTTTTACAGGTGAGCAGGTTCAGTGAAAACGAACACGTGGTTTATGCACAGAAACAGCTTGGTAGATTCTTCTCGAAAAGAGACGGGAGACTCCGGGAGATACTGATCAGATTACCTTGATAACATTAAGACTAGACACAGATACAGGAACAGCGATAAAAAATCACATATTTTCATGCAGGCTCAGTCCATAGTTAAATTATGATAAAATTTATGTTTCTTCAAGGAAAATTAATCGCTGAAGGATAATGAAAAAATTATATGCAGAGACTTCAAAAGGGATTCAAAAGAATTATATAATATTACGCTCCTTTAAGTGGGCGGGATACATGGAATGAGAAGACCTTAAACTAGAAATGGAGAAAGCATATATTTTCGTACATGGATAAGGCAGCCCTGAGAATCACAAATATTAGTTTTAAGGGAAAATGAGTACAAAAATGTCAGGGAGAACATGTAAGGATAACGAAAAGAATATCAGGATGGGTACGGTTTGGTTTTATAAATAGATCGAGAGCTGCGTAGAGCAGGTAGATTTGTTAAAACTTGTAATAATAAAGGTAGAAAAGTAACAATATTACTAGAGAAATTAATTTGGGATCTTAGGTTGAAGTGCATGTTAAATTTATTGTTAAATTTGAAGAAGATCACTTCAGCGAAGAGGTTAAATATATTACATGCCCCGTCTTACTAGGGTAGTTCAGACCACATTTAAAAAATCAGAGAAGTGGTTTGCATAACGAGTATACTTAAAGCGCAATTTTTTACTCGCACAATTAGAGAACAAAATAGTTATGATCACAAGCATGAAGATGAATAGAATAAATAAGGGTTCATATTTTATAGTTATCTTGCATGGGTCATTATATATAGAGCGTGCATATAAACTAGTTTCTGCGTGATTTTTTATTAAACAATTAATCTTTGATGTTTCATGTAATTAGTTTTTTGCGTGGTGAACAATTTCGAATGTGTGTTTGTGGGTTTATGCCTGGCATTGATGCAAAACACTCCCTTGCGGTGACCTGCAGAGTATTCCGTATATGCAGATGTAGTTCCACGGTTGGGAGTAATACCAAGTAGACCTTTACCGCCAGTAACTTTTAATGTGGTTAATGACTATGATCTGAAACAATACAACTTCCAAGAAAATATGATGGAAGTAAAATTAATTGGACGAAAAAGAAGGGGGAGATCAAGAGGTTAGTTCCAATAGAATACATAATGATTGTCTTACCACATATTAGGAATTGAAATGAAAATCAAATCCAAAGAAAAGTCACAAGGCTGAAAAGGCAACGTTCTCTGCATTTAAAATATAAACTCCTGGGTGACCACGATAAGAAGGGCTAAAGAGAAGGGCTGTTTAATATTTTTGAGGATCAAATTAATTGTGCCGAACGGATAAACAAGCTAAATTTGTCAAATTACCTGTTTGTACGAGCTCAGACCATTACAGGTGAAGTCTGAGTTCTGTAGAATTAATATAAATTATAAGAAAAAAAATTAATAAGGTTCTTGAAAAATATAAGGTCGAAAACAAAACATCGAAATAGGCGAGAATAAATTGGTGAAGGTTTTGGAGTAAATTTGAAAGAAATCGGTGATATTTCTTCATTAATCTCAAATAAAATGGATAAAGCATTACATAGACTAGAAGAATTGCTTTGTTGAAATTTTAAGTTGATAAGAAGTAGAGGGTATTCCTTGTAAAAACCTCATGGTGTCTCATTTATAACAAGTAGAAGATTTGTCAGAGGTACTTTTGGTAAGGACTTTAATTAAATATTAGATAAAAATCCTCGTTCTGATATACTTCCAAATTAGATTTATTTATGGAATTTTATCCATCCAACCATATTCTTACTATAACTTGTTACTCAAAAGTGTAAAAGATTTTACAGAATAAAGACTATCAAAACAATATAGTGTTGCCTTATAACGGGATATTTTCATAGATTCTCTTTAAAATAAGCTGGAAGAACGCTTTGTTTCAAAATATGTCTTGGCAAGTTGAGAATAAAATTTAACCTAACACTCGGTACCCGATAATTTATTCATATCAAAAAATTTCTTGAATAATTTTTTTGCTCCTAAGCGCAAATTTCCTATAGTACTGTTATTCTAGAACAGACGTGATTATTAGATCATATTGCAGGACGATCTCTCGATATGCTGAATTCAATTACACTGCCTGAAGAAAACTTTTTTGAAGACCGGATTTTCATGTCTTTATTGTTTTCCTGTTTTCCTCTTTGCCTGTGTTTCGAGGTGGGCTTTTCAATACTTTGTTAATGACATGGTGTTTGTATTATTTAATTGCACAAAAAATACTAATCCAGATTTATTTTATGAGTTGATTCATTTTCTTCATGTCTCAAATTTCCGTTTTTTTTAAATATGTCATTCTATATGAGCCTTTTATTTTGAAAGTACCGTAAGTCCATTTATATTTAAAATGAGATATCAAATAGTTTGCGTTTCAATAAAATTAAAAATATACGTGTAAGATACCAATGTTTCTGCTTAAGTGTGTACAGTCTTACACTTAAGCAGTAAGAAAATATCTAAATTTAAATATAAATGGACTTAGGCCACTTTCTAAATAAAAGTCTCATAAAGATCATGAAGTTAGTGGATCCTAAATCTATTTATGAGGATGAGTAGTATTCAAATCGCATTACATTTTCAGAGCATGATTTTTTTCCGTAGATCTTGGTTTCGGAATAACATTTAATAATTTCCTCCCGTGAATTTGGAGAAATTAATCAACCGTAGGTTCCCGTTTCCTATTCATTTGTACTCACAGAATGGAATTTCGAGTCTAGTAACATGTCCCAATACTTGTAGAATTTTTTCAACACTGACAGAAAACCAATGAGCATCAGTAACATGAGATTAATCCATTGTTAGACGACGTTTTTGCAGAACAATTCGTAGTTTTTCATCATTCATTTATTAATCCTCTCTTTTTCTTTCCGTCTCTAGAGACCGAAATAGAGGAAAAGGTAGATTCCTTGGTCAAATTGACCTTTTGGAATGATTTTCGTAAAAAAACAAATAATTTTTTTGGCCCATATGTGTCGCTGGAAAAACTATTTTCATTCCTATTATTGGTGGTATTATTAGTTGAGAAACCAGCCCCCAAGCCGTGTGAAAATTCACAGTGTAGTTGGACAAGTTCCTTTCCCTGTTCCACCTGCAGCTTTTCGAGGGAATTAGGTACTGTTTGGGTTCAGCTGGTGGTGCCCGGGGAACACGCTGGGATTAAAATCATTCCCCTCATACTCCTGAGCGCCCTCTACACTTGGACACGCCGCCCTGTATTGCTCAGGAATCGACGCATTCAAGAGCACTGTATGTTTTGAATTAAGAAGGTCTAAATGGACCAATGCGAGAGTTTCTTTTGCAGAAGGCTAATTATTACTGCACAAAACGATATTAGAAAAATCTTTGAAAGAATTCTTTCAGAGCGTGAAAACTAAAGACGCTGTCTTTCAAAAGGAGTATTCCGAGCGAAGTCACCAACGATCCAACTGACCCACGCGCTCGAAGAGGCCTTCACGGAGAAAGATTTATTGCCATTTCTTGCTAGTGTTTACGCGAGGTCGTATGAGACGCGAGGAAGAATGTTACGTCTTCAGAAAATATTAGACTTACATGTGAAAAATTATTTGACCGACATACGAGTAATAAGTTAAGAGTCGGAGAAGTTCTTTTTGGGTCCATCTTCACAATCTCCCTTTCCCTTCTCCTGAGTATCTAATTTTAGTGGCAAGTGTTGATTGACCAAAAACACTAACTTACGAAGAAAATGTAATTTCTCCCTTTAATGATTATGTCATAAAATATCAAATACATCAAAGAGTTCTGGTTAATTCTAAAATACAATATGACTTAACATTTTGGGGTGGTACATATCTAATGTGCAAACTATCAGCAAGGTTCAAAATAAAATAATGCGCCTCATCCTAAGGACCAAAACAACTGAATCCTTCTTCCCGCTCCTTGTAAAACTAAGGATTTTGCCACCTATTTGGCACTGACTTGTATACAAGGTACAGAGAATCTATTTTAACCGTGCATTCCTTAACAATAAGTTATGTCTTTTCAAATCAAAATTTAGGATAAATCAAAATATTTCACTACCGGAACCAAAATTACAACTATACAAACATTCATTGCTTCTATTTTGTATGAACCTATCGTAGAGGTTTATTATTCCTATTCCTTCTTTTCTTTTTTTATATCTCTATGACCCTGGTTTATTTTCCTACTTTTGTAAGTTTTGTTTGCTAAATGACCACACATTTTTTTATTATCCATGAGATTATCATTCTATCTTTCTTTTCATTTTTTATATAATACCTGCATGAGCCTAGTTTGTCTATTTTTGTAAGATTAGGTATCTATGACAATACACATATGTTTTCTCTGAACTTTCCCAAGAGTTTATTATTGTATATATATTGCCCGCTTGTTAAAAGTGATGTCAACCCCTATACAAGATTTAATTCTTCAGGGGTAATTTCACTCTGTCATAGGGTGTTGTCATGTGCTTTTATGTTGAGAGGAGAGAAATAATGTTATTATTATTATAATTTGTATGTACAATGAGTTGACTGAACTCAAGATCCAAGCGTTAGATGATTACTTGAAGGAGAACCCTAAACATGATCAGAGGAAAACTGAGGAAACTTCTTTTTAATGGAAGTAAACTGTGAAATCGGGACAGTATGCTTGAAGACCGATATGTTAAACTTTCTTTTCTAGGAGAGTGAAGACTGAAGTAGGTGTCGTTCCAAAAGAGAGTTCCATTCGACGAGTTTCCCAAAGACCAAGTGACACACACCCACTCAAATTGCCGGCCTGGTTAGATTGGTGGTGGACAGCATGCCCGCCTGGCAATCCAAAGGTTGCCGGCTCCAGGCATTAATTTCAATTTCATGAAAATTTTGCATTTAAAATAGGACGATGTGGTCCTAATTTTGCCTGAAGAAAAAATACATTACTTTTATATTATTAAATCTAACGGTGACGTAGACGATCCGTGTTCATAAAAATAATAATATTGGATTTTATTTTTAGCAAAATTAGAGCCATTATGTCTCTTACATTGAACCATTTCGTATAGTACGCAACTGAAAAAAATCAGACCCGGAGTCGAAAACCAGGACTCGATCCCACGACCATTTGGAGAGTAGGCGGACACTAGTCTAACCTGGACGGCTCCAAGGTAGATGTACGAGTACTCGTAATTTCACAAGTACCAATTACCCAATAAAGAATAGATAGTAAATTTTATATTCGAATTTTTATCATTTTGCAAAAAATTACTTTTACGTCCCGCTGTTAGGTGAATTTGTAATGCATATTTGGCGCAGGTTTCGTCGATCTGAGTCCAGTATCATATCGGCGGCTCCGGCCGGATTATCCGGTTGACGTTGAGGATGACGTTGTAAGTTAAACCCTTAGAAATCGAGGTTCGTTGGAGGCTTCGGGGGGTGGGGAAGAGAGGAGGGCAACGGATCGGTCCCTTCGGAGGACCGAAGAGCTGCGAACTTTAATTAGCCATGCCTCAAATCAATGATCCCGACCCCAACATGCGTAGGCATCGTTAGGTGAAGCAGTCCCATGGAGTACTGGAGGAATATCTTCGAATACTTTCGCAGACTGAACAGCGGTGTCCCAAAAGCTAAGCATTAGGGACCCCTATTGTTGGATACCGAGAGAGATAACGTTACCGGTACTGTGTTGACTGACGTAAATGAAATAAAAAACCTCAGTCCTTTTTTTTTTTACACGGCTGCCAAAAAAAATATGGAGTGTTATCAGTATATGGAGTGTCGGCCTCGGTGGCGGCGTGGTAACGTCCTCGTCTGCCGACCTGGAGGTCGCGGGTTCTAATCCCGACTAGGTGGATTTTTCAATCTCCACCTAGGGCATGGATGTGTGTGTTTCGACATTGAAGTCATTTACAAATAAGCACCTCCTGACAAGCCTGTGGCTTAGGGGGAATTAAAATGTTTTCAATAATGACAGTGTCTGATCACCGAAAAAAAATACATATGTATTTGCTTGGCGTGATATGGTGAAAGTTATCCATTACGGAAATGAAAATCACTTGGTGAACTCCACAATTTTTTTTTATGGCGTTCACCAAGTGATTTTCATTTCCGTAAAGAGTGTTATGTTTTCATCGGCCGGCTATGTAATGTGTATGTTTGTTCCATTTTAGAAACTTAACGAATTCAACGATTTTGATTCACAAACACTCACTCGAGTTGTTACGTAACTGGTAGCGTCGTATATATATCACAAGAAGTTTACTTCCGGCTTGAACCGCAAGTGCTTAACGCTTGCTCGTTAATAGTACCGTAGCAAACGAAAGTTTCCACGGATTTTCATGTGTGACCCTTCGGCGGACTTCAAAATGTGGTCGCGAGCTTAACAGACAATATTTTTTTATATTCATTTCAGTCGTGTTTTTTTTATTATTTTTAATCCTTATTATTCTTGCGGTAAACTTGTAATCGTTCGGAAAAAATACTAGGAAAGTCGGATTGCGTAGTTTCGGGCGTCATCTGGTGGAGTTAAAACATAATAATGAGAAGGAGATATTCCATTATTTATTTTATCGACCGGTTCGGATATGTTGCACGGACCTGATAATTATGTAATGCGTCGAATCCAGCCGAGAAAATAATTTTTTTTTTTACCGGAAGAGGAAAAGTCTGGTGAAATATTCTCGGGATTTTCACCGGGTCAGAGTTTATGCTGCTGATTTAACTGCGAGATCGACAGCCGAAACCCTGACCCGGTATAAAACCGAAAATATTTCACAAGAATTGTGCACCGGGAAACTAATAAATCATATCTAGTGGCCAGTAGAAATTGCTATCTATTTTCTACAATCGCTAGAATAGTATAGTGTTTTTGTATGTAGGGTGCCCGGACGTCTATGGCCGTTTAATACCTCTTTAAATAAAAAAACAAGTGAAAGACCGGAACAAATATGCTCAGGCCGAGACTCGAACCAACGATCTCTGGGTGGGTGTGCAATAGTTGGCTTGGGATTAGACTAATTTGGCTGGCGTGTACTAAGTAAACATATGGTTCCTGAGAAATTCAAACTTGAAATAGGTCGGTAATGAGAAAAGTACATCTGTATTTGTTTGTGTCCAACTCCAGTATCCAATATGAATTCGGACAATGCCCATAGACACGGGAAACTATTGCAAACAGTATATAATATTTCCTTCTCAGTATTTTGTAATGAACCGCAGGTGGCACAGAGGAAAATACCCTCTATGCGGATTTAGTTCATTTCACACGCAACAAGGTACGAGGTCTGTTCTCTCTCAGCTATAAAAAAACATAATACGAGCTGCTTATAAAGTCCACTGAGGAGGTCGTAACGTGGTGGAATTTCAAAATTAAAATGTGTGATAAATAGATAGAAAATAGAATTTCATAATAAATTTTGTAAAAAATATATTAAGTATTGAAAACAAACATTGTTTACGAGCTACTTAATTCGGTGTATTTGACTGCCTGTCGGAAAATGTGGGTAGGTTTCTAGTTCGTTCTTCTATTTTACAGTAAGCATTTTTGATAGAAAGACGATTAACAAGGCAAGTAATATTACAGCCTGGCTCCACTGAGGCTATACTGAGAAGAATGCCACCTATGAAGTAACTATCGTCTGAACGATACTATACAGGGCTGGAAGGTCATGAAAAAACATAAGTAGGAATAACACAATACACCAAAAAGATCTTTATCTAACATATAACATGTACCGAGAGCATTTTCAGAAAGAGGAAACTTGACATATTGGATAATATATTTAAATATCAATATACTACCACCTTAGAGAATATAATTATATATTATATGCAAATTATTATATATTTTTTCAAAAGTATTATCATATCTAGCATGTCGTGACAAAATACGTCACACAGTTGATTAATAATTAAGTAAATATGATGTTTAACATGGATAATACTTATCAAATGCTAATGAAGCATCAAATATTTCTACATTGTCATTGTGACAGATTAAAATTGAATGAATAATGTTCACATTGATCATTTTCATGGAAATCAGTTCTAAGATGTGTCAGAAAAAAAATTGGCACACGGCTATTATTTCAAATCAAACTAAACTTGGAAAACATAATAAAGAGACACCGTTGGTGATATTATTTGAGTTGGCATTGGGCTTCCGATCATCCGGGGATCACAATTATCGCGCGCCTGGAAGGAAGGTATCATTACTCAAGTAAGTAGGAAGGAAGTTTACTCACCTCAAATCCTCGAGCTCGTAGAACATGTCTTTCGACGAGTCGTGGATGTATATCTTAACCAGCGGGGAGTCTAAATACTCCATAGACAACTGCTTCGGGAACGACCTCACGAACAAGGCTTTCACAGTGTCGATGGATGTGATTTCGTTGGGCAACAACGCCCTCTTCGTTTCGTTTCTGTACTGGAGGAACACGAGACCTATAAAAGGGGAGGCGGAAGGATAGGATTCCGTGAGAGGAATGCAAGAGTCGGGGGGAGGAGGAGAGTTTGTGTGTGTGAGAGAGAGAGAGAAAGAAAAAAAGGAAGGCTTCGTTACATGCAAGGGATTAAAAGGTATGCTTTAAAAAAAAAATCACAACACAAATATGAAGTAATAGCTACGCTCCAGCGGCTCCCAAACACTTGGCGAAACTTTCAAAAAGAGTTTAATGCAAAACACCATCCAAGTTCGCACTTGAAGGTGGACACGTCATCGAAGCGATGCTTCCCGCGCAGCTGTAAAGTGAGATCCCCGAGAAATTCCGGGGATCAGGCGAAGCTTCCGCACAGCATAATACAACGTGCGACACAAAACTCAACTTTTCTCGTTTTTTTAAGGAGGTTCCTCATAGGTTACTGGATCTAGTTAACACTTAGCTATTACCACACGTGATTAAACGGAGATACTATGTCGTTTCCATTTAAATTTTATTCGGAACCGTCGTTTTTTTAGAAATTCATCATAAATTACGAAAATTATTAGCGCTCGGTTACATAAAATACGCCCAATTTTCAATATTTAATACGGGAAAGGTTTATATATTTTTTTTAAGGGTGCTTATGTAAAGAATATCCCATTTCGACAGCAGGGGGTTAAATTTATTATGCGCAGACGAGGTCGACTTACACAAACGGAAAGCGTCAAAATATGAATTATTTTTCGTTTGACCAACAGTATAAATTTAATTCGGCATGCCAATGATAACTTTTATGTCGGATTAAAAATCAAATGAATTTAATGTTTGCAATAACAATGGAAAATTAGTCGCAGGAGTCCGCAATGGATGAACACCTGTCAAATTTCCCTGTCATCTCTCACCAACATAGCTGCGCAATTAAACCATAAAGAGAGTTGAAGTTCAAACTGAACAATCAAACGATTCGATTGGTGATAAAAACTTGTTGGCATCAGAATTGAATTGTGTCCCCAAGTGAAAAAGGTTGCGTCCCGTTGGTAGATAACATTCAAATGATATCTGGGAATAGATGAGATAAGGATAACATTGTGGCTATTCAATTAACGGTTAGGAAATTAACTAACCCATGTGTGATAGGAGTGCTGAGAGCCAATTTGTGCAAAATGGTGAGTGCATCAAGAAAAGAATGATGCCATTTTATGAAATTCGTGCATAAATTCAACAAGACGTTTAAACTACCCTACAGATAAGAATGGCATCCAGAGTTTATAGAAGTAAGATGAACCTATACGTAATTGCAGCTTGTGAGAAATAGAAGATAACAAAAAACCGAAAAGGGGAATAAAAAACCATTGCAAAAAGCCGTGCGAGTAAATCTATTAATAGTAGCAGTGTGTGTATGTATGTATGTATATACATATATATATATATATATGTACACATATACATACAGATTTTATTCATTTGGAAGAAGAAGCTGCTACAGGATAAAAGTACAGGAACTCTAGTAATTTAACGATTTATTTATAATCTTTGCAAATATTATGTGAACCCTTTTGAAGCTAACCAATGTTTAAGCTTTTATCTCACTTCTGTGAAAAACATTTACGCTTGGAACGTTATTTAAGATGATTTACGATAAAAAAAGTCAAGAGAATTGATTAATAAAAACAGCTGGTTTAATTGGATTTGATCGCGGAACGTCCTTCAAAACATTTAGGAACTCGCTACACATTAATATGCATAAGAGATTTATTGATTGAACATGAGTCGTCACAACGTGAAATAACTGATTGGGAGCCGCTGTTATCTATGAATGTGTTCTGCTCGATAGAATTCCACGGAGTGCAAGGATAGAACAAAGAGTAGAGAAAATCAAGTGAGACTGAATTCGTTCACCTCATGTGAAACGCATATTTGCAGAAAAGAGACTGACAGCTAAATAGGACAGCAACAATATTGCAGCGAATGCTGAGACCAAGTGGGTGAACATGATTTCTTTTTAGATCTAAAGGACTGTTTATATGACTTCACATGAATGCAGCTATGAAGAGGGTTATGCAGCATTTTTTTTTCTAAGAGCATGATAGAAAGATTACTGTTAATCTACGCTACATATTATCTGCAATTATGTTTTTTTTTCAAGCTTTCACAACCTCTTTGCACATGGCTGCTCACTAAAAGTGGTATTGTTTAAGACTTAATTTGCTCAAAATTGCGTTCGAGTGCCACTTTCACGCCTATATATCTTTTTTTTTACGTATGTATAATCTTCAAATGCATACTCACGTTGTTGCTCTGATCCTCTATAGGGTCCCTCACCTAAATTGAAGCCACAGGATATCAAAAATACATCAATCCAACAGTATCGATATAACATGGATATAATACAGATTAAAAATGGATTAATCGAGAGAATACATCGAGAAAATGGAGATAATGGTACAACAGATGGAGTTATGGCACGAAATCGAATGCAGAGAGCAGGTTTCATCTCGATAAAATATCGATAGAGCTATCCCGACATGAACGGAAACAGTTCGGTCACGCAGTGCTGCCAATAAGTAGATTTGTACATTGGTATATTGCATAAAAGATTTTTGGGTTACAAAATTTCTGGCATGAACCACAGTATTTTCTTCGTACATAAAGATTTTGATAAGTTAGATCAATCAAAACAGTAAGTATATGCATGCACATGGATACACAAAGAGGCAAGAATATAAGAGTGTTTCAATTCGCAGTTCTAAACGAATCCTTATTTTCACAAATAAGTATTAACTGAGAGTTCCTTTTTGTGCCTGCAATTAAAAAATTCTTATGAACGAAGCTGTTTTAATTGAAAATATGCAAAAAATAATGCCATGGCAACACTGTAATCACTGGTGAAATAAAAAAGTTAAAGTAATCTTTAAATTAGAACATTTTCATCTCGGTGGAGATGATTCCAATTTGAGTGATAAAGTCATATCTGACCTCAAATAGATGTTTTTTCTTTTAGATAGAAGTATTTTTGGTCATATCGATATTTTATCAAAACAAATTTAATGAAATGAAGATTTTCGGCACAAATATCAAAACTTTTTAACTCTTTTGCACAACATGAGGATAGAGAAATTAAGAATCGACTGATGATTTTCGATTCGATTTAATTGAGAATTCGAAATTTTATGCAATAAAGTGATGCCTGTTTGAAGACATATCAGAATTATACATGCTTCTACATGGGGATACACCGAGGTGGATTTGAAAACAGCATCGGCAGAAGAAATCCGATTGGTTTCCAATATTATATCGATATTATAGCAATAAATGTTTGATATATTATGGCCACCTAAGTCGAAAATGCCACACACAAAGCAATGGACAAATTATACACTTGAGCCCATTTAAAATGACCAGTAAACTTTTGCCCACATGAAACGAAAATTTTACTTTTCTATGCCTTAATAAATGGCCACTATTATCCATAGGACAAAATAACAATTAATTGACAGTCTATAAAGAAAACAAAATTTCAAAATCTACTTTTAAAATAGGATATGATTAATGGAATACGTATGTTAAATGATTACTTTCAAGAGGCATTTTATTCTCACGATTGAAAACAATTCGGCCGCAACCCTCCGCAAATTGAAAAGATATCCATTTATAAAAAGGAGACATGATTTCACAGAATATTTTTAATGCAAAACTCCTTTAAACCGATTTGCGTCATCGTTAGATGATGATGAAGGGTAATCTACCGGTTAAGGTAGGTTTTCGATGAGCATTAGCTTGGGGCAAAGTAAAAAACTTTCACGAAGTGACACAGAAAAAAATGGCACAAGGAGAATGCCCAACATTTATAAAAAAAGTATAATTGTATGTTTTGCAAACCTTTACTATTTGATACGGAGGGATATTATATCTGGAAATGAAGATCTTTTTGTTAAGATCGCATGTCGCAAGGAATAATTTCTGGGAAAATGGAACAATACGAGAAAAAAAAACAAATTCCCGGAATTAACGGAGCGGGTATCCCAGAAAAATTAACCGAAAGATGGAGTTGCGAGACGAGAGTTGGAGAGAATTGATAACCGTTCACATCGCGTCGTGAAAAAAACATGGGTTTGCATACGTGAATCATGTTCAAATAGGCTGAAGTGGAATGGAAGTTTTTTTTGCACCCTCGGGTGACAAGAGAGATAACATGTTTGGAGATCGGAGCGATGCTCACCTAGGGGTCTCTCGAGCGTCTTCGACGGCGTCCTGACGACGGGCAGGGAAGACCTCTGCTTGCCTCCCCTCCGGAACCCAGTGGATGCCGTCTCGACCTCGGACATGATCCCTGGGTCGTCCTCTTCGTAGAGCATCCCGCCTCCGCCCATCATCAT
>WURS02000018.1:7458878-7469591 GCA_011762765.2 Rhinocypha anisoptera
CGTGCGATCGAACAATCTTATCGACGAACTCTCTCACGACAACTTCCTGCGGAGTGAGCAGGTCTTTTCGGCGGTCCATAAATCCGCCAAGGGTAGAGGGGCGAAGGAGGGGGCGGGGGAAGGGAGAGGAAACCCTTGGCAGGATACGGGGAAATCCGGAAACAGTAGCGCGCCGGCACGCGTTTCCGCCGGCTGCGTGCTTGGCGAACCCCGTGAGAAAACCCGAAACGGCCCCGGTCAGTAATTCACATGACTTTTATTCCTAACTGGAGGGAGCGTATTGCTCTTTCTCAAAGTGCACTCGATCCCCCTGTGTACCCAAACAGATGATGTACGCGCCGGTTAAATCCCCTATACCTATATCAGCACTCACCCACTATGGCATTATCTTTATATCGCCCTTCGATGGTAATGAATAAATTACCCTTGCATGAATGAAAGGAAGACCTGCCCCCTTCTTCACTGCGTCAACCGGAAACTGTCTTTTGAACAGTATAATTTTTCATAGCCACGCATACATTTTTGTAGAACTAATAGGAAGCAATAAAGTCAGTACAACTGTTACTAACCAACATAATCAGTGAATCCGCAACGACAAAAAAGTTGTTTTAGCTGAACAAAACCACGCCGAATAGCGTTTAAAAGCATGACCATAAAAAGTTTATGTATATTCATTTCCAAACGTTCCTTTTAAGATTGATTACTACACTCGATAAGTTTCTTTGCAATCCGTAATTATGATTCAAGTACCGACAACGATTCAACGCAAAACCTGATATTTTGTCGCATGCCAAACTTACGAAATCGCATGACAAGTGTTTTATAAGCATGGAATTACGTTAATTATGAAGAATTTAGCTGGAAAAATGTAGCACTTAAATACGCAATTTATAGTGATTATAATAACACCGAATTAATAAAACTATTGTGTGAAACAATGTTGCCACGACAAAAGTGTTACTATTTATTTTTTTTAAGACAAAAGCCTACTTCCTTCTGTGGTAATTTTTGTTTCATTCTCGAGTAATTGTGTGAACCATTACTGGAGATACAAATTATTTTTTTGGAAATGACCATCATCGTCATATTAGGTGGTTACTTGTTTCCTGATGGGCACTATTAACCACTATGGAAATTATCACGTTCTTCCCCGAAACGAATTTCCGAAAAACATATTTACATTTCGCAATGATAAGACTACATCTCCACTCATTAAGACTGGAAACATACCGCTTTAGTACGACTGCTTAGTAAAATATCATTGAGATTCTGTAAACTATTTGACTCTTAAACTCTCTCCAAGGAGTGTATGAGAGCAGGCTGTAATATGAATCATTCTCGTTTCCGCTGACGGGAATTCCTTCTAGGGGGACGTTATAGATTTTCCTTTGTGACTGAAAATCCCACCAATCGATATTGGTCTCCCAGAAGGACATGAACCTTGCTTCAGGGCCGTGGCGATACCAATTTCCCAGTCTCCCCTGTGTTTAGCAAACATCCATTCGGAAAATGTCTTACCTCCCTTCCTAAGTCCAGGAAGATGAAACTCCTAAGCCAGGATTCTACGTGGAAAACTTATAACATTCAGCATATACTATTTCCCATTTGAGATGAAATAATACTAAAGCGTTAAGAAGAAAAGAAATTTTAGGCGGGCCAACATCAATGAATACATTTCCCTAAACTTGCTCACTACCCCTGAGTGTATGGAAATCCTTTGATCCAAACTGTGAAATAATGTCTGGATTTCATTGGCATCCTTTGGGTATTTAAAACATGAGGAATATGATGAAATGATTTACTGTCGCTGAAAAGGAAATAAAATACAAGTAAAGTTCATAATTTTTGTAATAAGCACCACGATAATATTTTGTGGACGCAAGCCAACTTCAACTTATTACTGAAACGTTAGTTTTAAATCCAAACTTTCCTCTCGCGACAGCAAAATTTGTCCTTTTTATGACCTATAAGGTAACGCAATAGCTGATAAAGGAAAGATCTTTAAAAAGATATTTTAACGGCAAAATATAGATTGTACTTGAAAGAATAATCGATGAAGTGTAGTTTGACAGTTTCCTTGGAGTGAGACATTGATAATTACTTATCGGTAATTCATAAATTACACCGACCCCACCGTAACAAGGAATCTTTCGGTTGACGTTTTCATTTGTCAAGAGAGTGAAAAAAATGAATTCGGCAAGTGTGATGTCACATGAAATTTATCGCATTTTCGTTCGCCCTTTAAGAATTGAGACTGTCGTCTCGGCGTGATACCTTTTGAAGGGAGGGGAATGTTTGGGAAATGTGACAGTGTATGAATGGGGACAGAAGGAAATCAAAAGCCATGAGAAGCAATTTATAAAAAAAAAAAATCCGTTATCGGAAAGGGGCCCTCCCGCTCGCTTTATTGGAAAAAGTCCGGGTACGATTTATGACAATATCACACATTTTCGCTGATATCACTTCTTTCCCTCTAGGCTAACGTGTGTGGAACTACCAGCCCTAGAATATGGGGAATCGGATGAGAGGCGATAATGTTTCCAAGGAGCGAAAACAACAGGAATGCCATTAATCGTAGACGAGGATATGGAGCGCTACGACGGAATTTTTTTACTGACTCATCGTAGCGCCGGGTAGAATTCGACGACGGTAAGGCAAAGCAAAGTTATCGAAGCAAATGGTTACCACGCCATATTCCCGCGCGACAACTATACGTAAAGTCCATGGATTTCCGCGAAAGTAAATTTGTAAAAGGCACTACAGAGTACACTTCCTGACCCTTATTGCCCGTCTTCCGTCTTTTCCGCTGTTTCGGAACTTTGATGACTCAATTTACGAGAAACACGACGGTAGATTGACGTAAGTCGAAGATAATCTGGACAAGTAGTCGTTATGGTCGAAGTATACTCTTCCGAAGCCCGTCTGCCTATCATGGTAGGACACGGTTTTCCACCAATCATAAGAATAATCTTGCGAGACGGCCGGTGACCTCCTCCCAAGAATTCATGCCCAGAGAAATACGCGGGCAAATATTTATTCTGCTCTCCCAAACCACTGTTCATGAGGTTTTCGGAATGCGTCAGTCTTTCCAGTTTCGTCACCGAACCGAACATTGTCTCAATGGAAGTACTTGTGTGTGCACGTGGTGTTTTATTAGCGTTTGGGTTCACGATTACCACGGTAACATTAAGACTCACCCCCCGCAAGGAAGGAAAGATCGCTCGGAAGAGGGAATTCCAATTCGATTTTCTCCGAAGAAAAAAAAAGGGATTCAAATTAAGACCTACAACCAGCCTGCTAATCATTCGGGCTGGAGGAAATGGCGAAGGCAAAGCGGCAATCCAGAGCCGTAATCAAATATTTGTTTCGCTAAACATTGTTAAAGCGACATGCCTTCCAAGATTAACGGTCGTGATGCCGGCACGACGAAATGGGGACGTACGCCCGCTCTCCCGAGTTTATGAAAACGTCTCCTTCCATTCCTTTTTGCCAGCAGCGAGATTCATTTTTTTTGCGATGGCAGTTCCGCGCCACCCCCGAGAGATGGCACCCCTGGACGCAAGGTCGCGGAGGGAATATGGGCGCTGGAGGGGAGGATCGAGCATGAGAAACGACGAGGGTGACTTCACCCGCGACCACTCCACGCGAATACACTCCGGACGCACACACCGGGAAAGGGAACCACACGAGGCACCAGCATCGTCACCCCTGGCCATCCTTCCCGAATCCCTCGAGGTTCTACTACACCAAAAACATCATCGCGCGCCCACTCGCTCAAGGGGCGATGCCTCCGAAACGCCAAGAGAGAGGACCCCCCACCTCCCTTCTACTACGCACCCGTCCTACTTCCTGTCGTGACCGCTACGCGACGCGCGTGTCCGCTGCCCTCCCCCATTCGGGAGTCCCATTGACTACGTGTGCGTGGGCAGAGAGAGAGAGAGAGAGAGGGGTGTGGTAGGGTCCTACCGCACTCACTCGGTGCGGAGCACGGCTCACGGAGATAGTATCGATTGGTGTGTGTGAGAGAGAGAGAAAGGCGGGGGTGTGGTGGGGTGAGGAAAGAGGCGGCCCCACGTCGGGGCTGGCTGGAGCGCGGGGGAGATACGCGAATAGTACCCATTTCCATAGGAAAACGCGAAGTTTCTTCCCGTGGAAATGCCAAGTAATTTTAATTTTTCTTGCATAATGGAATTCCACAAAGTCTCAGGCTCAACTGTTACTCATATTATACGATGACCATAATATACTATTATGTCGACTAAGCAACACTTACATAGTTGAGGATACAGAGACCAATTAAATTCTTTCTTATGCTCCCTAACTCTGCCAAAACAGTCTCCAATAAGGTGTTCTGTAGTGTTCTCTAACCCTCTACTCCAAACCATCTCCATCTCCAAACCCCTCTACTCCCTGGAGGAGTACATATTATTATCTTGATTTCTCTAGTCTAATATTTTAATGTGTAGATTATGATTATATTTTTCTATGTTTATAGTTGCTTGTGTATTATTTTTTAAGTTAATTTGTTAGACGACATCTATCATAGCACATGCTATGCTTGTTAATCAAGATGAATAAATATTATAATTATTGAATTGTTGATATTTCCTGACCGTCCACACACACAGTGCTTGGGGACAACTCCCATTAGACTTTGCATCTGAGTGCAGTTTCTGTATTCACCAACCACCCAGATATAGCACATAGTGCTTCTATGATGGTGACATACAAAAACTGGTGGCTCTTTTATGAATTTATACCAATGTTCAAGTATTTGAACAATGGTATAAATTAAGTGGAAAAATAATTTAATGTTTTAACTTGACAATGCAATAAAAACTTTGTTTGCATACAATCGTTTATGATTAATAGCCAATCATAACTTACTTTATGAAGAACCCTCATACGTATATAGTTTTAAAAAATTTTCCATCTTGTCCGTTTGTTCTCATGGTAGTTTGTTTTCATGGTAGTTTCCTCTAGTACTGATCAGATAGTGGGGCTAGTCTTTAAAAGCATTCATTCCGTCAGTGGATCGAATGAATTTATTTATGTTAAAAATACGACTATTTACAGCAGTAGAGTTGCCGATTTAATGTGGAAATTTTAATAATACGAAAATAACATATGCATATGTTCACACATCAACAGGAATAAAACAAACAAAAAAACAACAAAATTTCCAAATATCATAACAGGGCATTGACTAGTTAGTTATTATTGGAGTTAAAAATTTTCGTTCCATGAGAAGTATTTTTGGAGGCTCTTACGACCTTAATATCCCTTCATTCAGTAATGGAGTTAAGAATGCTGTACATGATCCAACCATTGGTTTAAGATAATAAAACACTGCCATTCCACGTAATTTATATTACACGACCATGGCTTCGCCACTGAGCAACATTATGATGCTGTTCAATGGCAAAACCATGGCCGCGTGAAATAAATTGTTGTGTGTAATGTCAGTGTTTTATCATCTGAAACTTCATGATGGAAAAATTCCACCTAGTAACGCCTGAAACTGTTCATTCATTGGTATCTACAAAGACGGAAAGTGAAAAAATTGGGCCATCTGGGATACATTTAGAACGGAAGGGACTTTGTATCTTACTAATTTGGCAAAGAAGTTGGTAACACTGTTTAGAGAGATTGGTTTGGCAGGCATTGACCATATGGAAGATAAATAAGTTATCAGTGGAAGTAAAATTGTGATAAAATATATGTGAAAGGCTCTGGGATCTGCTTATTTTTGTAAACCGGTAGGAGGAGGCCTAAGAGAGACATGATTTACTTTAGTTCGCTTAGTTCTTCTAAAGAGCGTTAATTTATATTATAGATTCGGGAAAGAAGCCACAGAAACCTCGCCAATTACGTATTTGGGAGCGGAAGTCGGGAGCTGGAATCGATGCGTCGATAATCAGTCGTCATTCGAACAGGAATAAGTAATTTGGACACTTCCAATTAGTTTGAACCATGAAAGACTACTATTACGGTTTCAATGTGGGTACATATTTTCAAATAACTAGTAGTTGAAATGAATTTTCGGAGGCACTTCCGATCTTCAACTTCCTTCTATCCTTCCATTCCCAGAGCTATGTACCCTTCCTCCCGCTCTGAAAAGGGTGATATCAGTGCTTCCCAGATATGAAACAACCCCCTGAAAAAAGATAGCTACACAAAGTACCCCTACCACACAAGGTCCTCGCAAAAATGCCAACCGAAGCTGGTCTCGGTGGCAGCGGGTTGACATCCTCATCTATCAATCCCGAGGTCGTAGGTTCGAATCCCGGCTAGGTATTTCTTTTTTCATTCTCCACTTTGGGTGTGGGTGTTTCGTCCTTGTTATTTACCTTGCTATATTGTGGCACCGTAATTGGCTTAGAGTGTAATACTGAATAATAATAACAAAGGGACTAAGAGAACAGGCCAGGGGCGGGCGGAAAACAACACTCATCTTCATCACAGAGAATAAGGTGGCGAAAAATTCGAAACGTCCTATGAGAAACATCGTACAATAGATCCTCCGCCGTTCGGTCCATCGCAATATTATTCATCATCCACCGCACCGAGCATTCGGCGCATTGCGGCGAGATCGGTCCTTCCCCACTGCCAACCCTACCCACCGACGAGTCGCGACAGACAAAGACCTTGGTTCACTGTCTACAAGAAGCAACTTTCAATACCCTCTCAGAAAAATTCGCTTGATTTTCTTCGTCATGTCCGTGCTGGGATGCTTTGGGCCAGAACCGCCCTTTGGCAGACGATGGAAGTAGCAGTTCATTGGGGCGTTTGCACCTACGACGACCTGTGAACTAATGAGGCCTCTGAATTGGGGCAGGTGCTTTGTAGCCCATTCTTCACCGCCATACATCAAAGCAAAGGTAAAAACAGTTTCACTGAGTTGCCCCAATCTGTCGCCAATCCCTTCTGATAAGCTCTCACTGGAATACTCTCCTGATAAGCTCTCGGGGAAGGGTCAAGAGGAACACGTAGGGGAATCCGAATAAACCGCCTACCCGAACCCTCAAGGATATCGTCAAAAGTGACCTCTGTGTTAAAAGTAAAAACAGGTAAGAATCAAGATGCCGTGGGTCCACGCGTGTGACCAAGGAGACCCGGCGATCTTCGCGATGATGGAAGGGACGACCTCGAAAGAGAGGAGAAAATAAAACGCCAAGCAAACGGGATCATCTGGAGAGGAGCATGCTCTCATTTTTACGGGCGTGAGGGTGGGCGGGGATGGATTACCAGTCCGTTATTCCTTCCGCGTGGAATCTCCATTAGGGAGCAAGTGTGGCACTTCAGTGTCCTCTGAAATGATTACTGGGACATACTAGCTAAAAGAGATGGCGAAGACCGCAATTCGGAAGGCGGGGCAGCTCTAGATGATTGACGGCACATGCACGTCGGCGTCTATGTCTTTCACCCATTCGCGCCGGCTGCTGTCTTTCGGTCCATCCCTGTTCTCCCAGTCCCCCAAAGATTTTTCCACTCGGTGTCATTAGACATGGAAAAAACAGTATAACTACAATTCCTCACCAAAAAAAGCTGCCCCAACCTCCTTTCCACTAATTAAATTAAATAATAGCTCAATGACACGCTCTTCACATATTACATTCCTTGGCCTTAGCCTAACGGAGAATGGTCCACACACATTGATACAGTAATATCGAAAATGGCTACAGGCATCTTCATCTTAGGGAAACTATTGAATGTTGTCTCCGCTGAGACTCTCGAAATAATATACTTTGCAAAAATAAATTCTGGGGTAATGATAGCTACTCCTCAAAAGCATTCTCTCTACTGAAAAAAACAATAAAAGTTATCAGTAGGGTGTCAGCACAAACCCATGGAAAGCTTACTTCAAATCCCTACAAAATCTTCCCTTAACCTGAATGTATATACTACATTGTGCCATTTAAAAAAAAGAAAACATCCCCACCTATTCCCTATAAATTATAGCTATCACCGATATGACACCCGTAGGAAACATGATATTCATCAGTTAGAGTGTAGAATGTTATTATACCAGAAGGGCCCTCATTATTCAGCATCAATAATTTATAACAAATTGCCTGCTAAAATAAAGATCACAAGGCCATTTACACGTTTTAAAAGAGATTTAAAAAGTTACCTACTGCAGAAATGTTACTATTCATTGAACGATTTCTTTAATGAGTGCATTGTTAGAACTTGCAGTAAGCACAGACTTATCCTTGACACTTTATCTAGCCTGCTTACAATTGTGTTTCCCTAAAATTATATTTCTATATATATATGCATTTTATCTTTTTTCTATTTAAGATAATACTCTATTTATTTTGTATATATGATGACCTACGGACACTAAATTTTACTTTTATGCATATATTCACTTGACGATAACCATGTCTGTATTGACCTATTGGTAGGAAAATGAATGAATGAACTCCTGCCAATCTCCTCCTCCCCCCACCAATATACGTGGACCAACACCGAATGGATTTCGCTTCAGAGTTCGAGGAGCGTATTGAGATGGAAAACGTATTCAAGACAACAATGAAATCGGGAATGAACTTAATCGGGCTATTCACCTGTCTGGTAAAAATATCATACTCGAATACTCGAAAAAGAGAGCAGGGAGGCAGTAGCACAGGTACAGGGAAGGACATTAATCAAGGGTATTGTGAGTAATTAAAACAACGATTGAAGCGGCGACTCATTTATTTCTTAATGGAACACTCCCTAAACTTTTTGACTGCAACATATATGGGAGGTGAGATATCTTGCGCTTCCGAGTAGACCAAAACAGTTATATATAGCAGAAGGAATTCCTTCATGAAGGCATGGGACGCGATGCAGAGCAAGGAGAATTATTTATATGTCAACGAACGAAGTTTTAGACGCGAGGGGTAAAAATGGAAATGACATTTCAGCTCTGACAACGGGACTCTCGCCAGGAAAAACTGAAATTGTACAAAGAAATCTTGCATCTAAAAAAACGCACTAACTAGAATAACTTTTACCGCGAATGTTGGAGACAGTGGAATATTTCCGATATAAAGCTTTTCGATTATTCAATTTTCCTCAAGCGAAGGAAAAGAGAGAGGGAGAGGACAGTAACAGATTTGATTTGGAGACTTATGTCATTCAAAGGATAGAGATACGTGTTTTCAAATTTAAAGCTTGTCGGATGATGAGAGGCCACGAAATTACAACAAAATGACCTGAAAACACAATATATTGCTACGGTAAACCCATCGATGGAAAATCCACCAGTCGTACTCATTGAGCGCGCCAGGGGCCGAAGGGAAGTGGGGGCAAGCGATTCAATCTCCAGATGAAAAGTTCCCGGGGGCAGTTCTACCATTAAGTGGTGACCTTCCGACCCCCGACACCCCCACTACCCCGCCCTCTCCCCTCATGGTGACTGGGCGCACCCACCCGAGAAACATCAGGGACTTCCTTTTTTTTGAGCTCCGACCATATCTCCGTTTATCGAACGAGAGATGACCTCATGAACTCGGGCACTAGCAACACTTCTCGATCAAACTGAAGTCCACGACAAACTGTGGCGTATCCTCTCAACTCTGTGCACCAGTAGTACATAGAAATGATCCACCGACGATATCTCGGCAGATAAGTGTTCTCCGTGACGTATTAAGCGAAACTTTCTGGCGTGGAAAGGGTCTGCGTGTCTGCAACGTGGAAACACGTGTCTGGAGTGGAATGACCAAATAATAAGCTTTTTATAGGTTACAGGCGTTTAGTACCCTTTTCTACCACTGATTTAAACAGCTCAATCTTACAGTGACTGCCGAGTTTTATTCGAGTGTTTTTCTTGGTTAAAGCAATTTCTTACAATTCTCAAAATATCATCATTGGAATACGTATTTCTTCTCTGGAACTTAGCGGGGTGACATTAATAAGGGGAAGGGTTACGTAGAAATGAATAGAGCACAGCACTTAAATCTCACAAGCCAAAATCCGGCAGGGAGCAGGGGGAACATTGGGGGCCAGACCCGAGGAAGTTTGTTTTAAAAACAAAATTAATTTAGTTAAGTTAATCCCAAATGATTTTAACCGAGTTAAGTTAAATGTTGACCTATTATCAAACTTGCACGTATAAGTTAGACTCGTCAAGAGTAACTTCGAAGTTGAAAGTTAATTTTGCAATCATTAACTTTTACTATAAAACTATTCATCTTCATGTTAAGCACAAAAGCTCAGACTGCTTCGGTGCGATACTCCGTGCACCTTATTAAAATTACATATGAATCAGTAATGGAAACCTTTTCCAGCATGTTATCATCAGCCGGCAGCTTTACCTATGTTAAACTTAAATACATTAGAGCTACATAATTACTCATTGATGATCAACCATTTTTTATAATATTTTCCAACCAAAACTTTTGGTTAGTGTGGATCTAACCTATATCAAAACTATTTATCTCCTCTGAGAAGAGAACGTCAAACTATGCCGCCGCCTCTGAAGACCGCATTGCTGCCAACATTAAAATTGCTAGATAATTATCATAGGGCGAAGAATAATGAAAATTGCATCTCAAATGAAACCAACTTTTAACTTGTAAAGACAGAATAAATATCAAGAAAAAACTAACGAGTTAAGTTTGAAAGCTAAGAGAAAATTAAACTAAAGATAGGAAATCATACTCGGCTCTACTCTGTGGAACTCCTTCATGATGGATAGGATAAATGAAACTTTGCAATTCC
>WURS02000018.1:7475113-7489791 GCA_011762765.2 Rhinocypha anisoptera
CGCATACTAGTATTTTAGTCTTCCTTCTATTTATTCTCATGTTGTACTCATTCAGTACTTTTTCCATTGTGTCCAAGCTCCTAATAACCTTGTGTAATGCTATTCCACAAAAATGTGAACTCGACACTCATTTTTCTTCCCTATCCTTGTCCATCTTTTATTGCTTACAGCTGAACTCTCAAACTTCTTTACAAAGTGTTTTTACAACAGACTATAAGAGAAGGAACTATGGTAAAGATATATTACCTTTTTTTTAAAAAAAGTATTTTTATTTAGCGTGGCAGCTAATTTAATTTAAAATAGCTCTTGTATTGTTTTATAATTGCTAATACTATACCCTTTTTACAAATAAAGCCTTTTCAAGATTGGATGTTTATAATCACAATCTCAAGTTTATTTATTAAAAATGGTTGGAAGTTACTGTCCCTTAACCCCTCTAGCGTGACTTTAAATGGAGCCATGTACCCCCCCAGCGTGTGCGACGCAGCGTTGTTTCAAGATGTTTCACTAGTGACTCTTAGTGCTCATGCTCTTATGTATTAATTTCCACAGAGTACATATATATGTGAGTTAATGCTTCTCGTTTTCACTCTGGTCTTTATCGACTTGATTTAAGTGCTTCCAGAGCACTGTTGTGTGTGTGGTGATTCTGAATGCTTTCATCTGTGGTTCTTTTTCATCTGCTTTTTTGTGTCAATGTTGTCTTTCTCTTTCATAATGATAATTATTGTGAAGGCATGGTCACTACTGCCAATACTTGTCGGAACTTCTAAGATTCTGGTATCTTATTTGTTTGAAGAGAGGGGTCTAGGTTTCTTAACACCTATGTTTGCATTAGTGACTTGGTTTATTTTTCTCTACCTTGAGACCTTCCCTTAGCTGAACCCATCTTTAGTTGACCATGGCTTCTAGCTCTCGTGAGTTAGCTGAAGAGCAACTGCTTACTGCTCTGGAAGGAAATAGTGCAGTTAGTTCAGATAGAATTTCTGAGGATTCAATTGGATATACCCCAGATTCTAGGTCCAAGGAGGAAGAGGAGGAATCTCCATTTTCCATGAATATTCAAGAGAATAATTGGGAAAAGATTGAGTGCTAACCCACCTCTGCCTTTTGCATTTGATTTAGTTGGGAAACAAATAGTGCCTGTGAAGAACCATCTGCACACTTCACATTTGAGCAAAGTAAATGGGAAAAGATAGAGGGTTATGATTTTACAACAATTTTTTATGATTCATAATATTATCCATTGCCAGACATTTGGTAAATATAGACCAGTGAAATAAGTTATAAATTCTTTCCTAACACACTTCTTAGCCATATTTTGGGTGCAGTGACAACTAGCTGGACTCTTGACTGACGTCAAAAATTAGTGCCATTCTGTATCTTAAACTATATTTTTTTTCCAAAATGCCAACTTGGTAGGACTTTGCTACATACTTATTATATCACATTCTAACTAGCATTTTCATTTTTTTCTCTTTATAGCATGACGCTGATGGTCAAGTAAAGGAATGCACGAAATTCATTGGTGGATGGAGGAGTCAGGAGGCAATGATGTTATTAAAGGAATTCTATAAAGGTGAAAATCCTAATGCCCCACCAGACAAAGTGAAAAGGAAGAAGAGGAATAAGAAAAGTGAAGCCACAACTGATGGATAATGGTGACAGTAGCCTTATAACAAGTCACCTTTACTTTTTCCTCATTGATGTAAAGCACCCTTTAAAAGTGTTTAGCCACAATGTGTGTATCACAAAGTAGCCAAGTGACAACAACTCATGTACACAAGGAGTTTTTAAAAGGTTATTTCTAAGAAAATATGTGAACATTATTAAAGAAGCCCGTGGATTGAGTACCTCTGTCAAGGATAGTGGTACCCTCTTTTAGTGCCATTCATGTAGTGCTCCATTTATCATAATGATAATAAAGCCTTTTATTTATGATGCATAAATAGCATTGATAAAAGCAGATATATGAATCTCTTCATTTTTAATGTTCTCCTGGTTTGTCTTGTCTATGGTGACAACTGTTTCACCTGGATTCTACCAGGGGAAACTGTAGTCACCATAGACAAAAAAAAGGAGGAAAAACACTCAAAAATGGAGAGATTCACTGATCCGGAACCCTGTGGAAACCTGTGACTCAACAAAAGTGGATATAATTGTTATTTGGGTGTTTATTATTTGTTCTCAATAGAAATGAAATATAAATGAACATTGATTAACTTTGAAAATTATATATGTTTATTATGGATAGGAAGTGTGTGTGTGTGTGTGTTAAAATGTTACATTCATGATCTCACAAGTATGATCCGACTGTACATGTTCAAATGCTCTCAGATGTTTTGGTAGAGTTATGCACAAAAATTAAAGAAAAGGTGAGCACTGCTCTCTTATTAATTTCTAAATTTTTATTAATCACTCCAGTGAAAGGGTGAAATGCAATATACAAACATTTAATTATTATAATATAAAAATTACTTAATGTAGTAACAATATTTTGTGTATTAATTTAAGTAATAATTCATTGTTGCTCCAACAATTGTATGTGATGGAATTGAAGATACAAAGATAAGCACCACTGGCTATTAATCAATTACTGATTTATAATCTAGTGGGAAAATTAAAAACATCAATTAGGTACTTTTAAAAACTCATTTTTCAATTTGTGTACATTTTTACCACTTTTATTTTTTTAGATGATAATGTATATGTACCCAATTTTTTCTATTTAATGTCTGCTTTGTTGAGAGATCTTCATAGGTCTTAATCTTTTTTTATTCTAAACAATTAATTTTACATTATTAAGCCTAGGAAATGTATTGTTGTTCCTGTTTACAAATGATAATTAATTCATTGAACGTTAAGTATGTAGCAATAGTCTTCATCAAAGATAAAGAATAACATGGAAACTGTTTAAAATTTAGTCTCCAGTCTTTCACACTCAAGGAATTCAGCAATGGTAAGAATTGCTTTCTTAATAATTTATAAATTTTTGTTAATTACTCCAACAAATAGAAAAATGCAATATGAAGCCAGCATATTGACAAATGGGAAAAATATAAGGTATAATGTGTTTTTGAATGTATGGAAAAGAGGTTTGCATGTTAACCTAAACAAGATATTTTTGTGAAAACCCCAGGATGAAGACTGGTGTGGAGTGATGAAAGGAAAGATAAACGTTGGGGAATTTGGAAAGATGTAGTAGAAATCAGTGCAGTCCACAGATGCTTATTTGGGAGGAATATATATATACACACACATGTATTGACTTACACAATCCATTGTCCTCCATGGTGCCACATCCTATGCAGTCACCTACATTAACTGAATATATCCAAACATCTAGGTACCAAGGAGTTCTTCTCACATGGGTCAGTGATTCAGCTGTCATTTGCCAAATTAAGCATGAAGAAAGTATTTGGCAAGTATTCTAATTTTGCCCTTGTTCATTTAAAATATGAATAAAGAATTAATGAAAAAGGAAAAATTTATTTTTCTAGGACAGAATTAAGTGTATTTTTTTATGATATGGATAAACACGAAATGGGGAAAAGGCATGATAATAATAGTTTGCTTGATTTTGAATTTAATGAACAAACATTAACCTAAAATAGAGAGTTAAAGAAATGGTATCTAACTAAAGCACAAAATTAAGAGATGGAACACTTGAATAAATAGAAGTTTCAAAACAAACCATCATATGCTAAGAGGTAATGTGCATTGAATTGACTTAAAAATCAAATCTAAATGATGTGGGTGAAGAATGAAAGTCTTAGATTTTTTTATAAGTACCATAGCATCTACCTAATTATAAATGGTGACAAAATGTTCCATTATGTGGAACGCTGAAAATTTCAATTGTTATTAATAACTATTGCACTAAAATAGCAAAAACGACATCTTCGGTTTGTGTTAAAGTGCATACTTGCAAAGACTGAGAAGTCCTTGAATATGTAGATAGAGGAAATGTAAGAAGCAAATTCTCATGCCAAAGTATGATAACCACTGTGACAAAATTAGGGCCAAGAACAAATGTGTTTAAGGTAATTGATTACTTGAATTAAAACAAGAGAATTACAGGAAATGTTTATTTGTAATACTTGTGTCATAATGCAAATTGAACATTATAGTTGTGGGTAGGGCCTTTGACTACTGAATGAAGGACCTGGTGATGCCTCTGGGCACCTCCAGCTAAATCCAAGCTGTGATTTTCTAGATACCAGATTCTCCTGGGAAACCACAGGTGGTGAAGGGAAAGGAACTGTCCTCCCTACCCTAATTTGTGATTTCCAAGCACTGTTTGGTTCATTATTAGTCTATCCTCTACTATCAAACCTACCATAGTGCTGGATACTGTTTTTTTGATTGGTTGCTGCATAGGAAGAAAACAAACAATACAGATTTTTACACCACACTCGTAATGATGCAGCATGCCTCATCTATTATTTTATTTCTACCTAAATGAATCTTGTAAGGCTTATTATGCAACCTATAAGTCCTGCAATGTAATGGGAATTGTTCCAATGTAATGTTAAATGTTCCAGAGATGGATGAAACCTTTTCGGGATTTTTGTTAGTGTGCAAAACAAATAGAAAATATGTAGTCTATTTCACCGTTGTTCATAATTATAGCTCATGATAATAATAAAATTTAGTGAATAATTAGCTTTTTTAGTTGAGGTCTCTACCATGAAAAATGTATTGTTGCTTTACATATAGTGATTCTCCTGTACAGGGTTCATGGTAAGAAATTGTCTTTTGCAACTAAATGTGGAAATTTAAACCATTTGAGAGTAAATTCTTGGTAATTATGGACACTATTAAAATCTCTCAATGGAGAGCAAAATAAATCAACTATCACATCAATAATCCACTAGAACAAACGATAGTGTTGTAATGAAATTACTTATTGCTCCCACTTGAATGCTTTTCTTGGCCAACTTTTATATTCTCAGGGACAAGTTAGGTTTTATAATATGTCATGAAAATCTTGGCCAATGGAGGATCTAACTCATTTTTCAAGTGGGAAATGGCATTTTTTATTGTCAGTCCAACAATTATTCAAGACTCTAAGAAAGTAGTTAAAGTAAGAATAATAGTGAAGCAAGAAAAATATTAGCCAGTTGGAAAACTTTTGCCATTAAGAAGAAATATCACCAGATATGGATTTTTAAAAATTAACTATACCAAGGCAAATAAATTACTTTTTCAGAAGCAAGTGCTCATCACGAATAATATCTTTCTTATTCTAAGAAAGCAGCTCAACTTGATTAAATGAATTCATTTATTTAGTCAAGCTGAGGTAACCAAGTCACGGTAGAGCGACTTTTTAAAAAAGCAACATAGGTACTAATTGTGCCCAAGAGGTAAATGGCAGAGGTTGACTGCTCACTGAGGAGAGTAGGCAAACAAGAAAAGGAGGTCGTTCTTGTTCACCATTTCATTTAATCGTAAATATAAAAGAAGAAAAATCAAGGCTAGAATTTTAGCTCTAATATATAGATGTGTCGATATACTAAGTAAATCCACTGACGAGATAGTTGTTTTCATCATTCGCGTACATTAAAAGATGACCTACCTTATTCGAATACTTGTTTTTTAAGTTAACAGCTTTTGGTTGAAGGAAAAATTAATGAGCGCGATATTGAAGAAATTGTATATTCCCAACAATGTAAGGAATTTTCTCTTTGACAAGAAAATCAGTCGTAATAAAATCCAAGACCTTTGATGTTATGACAATTGTTACATCATTTTCAGGAATTTTATAAAAAGGCTACAAGGTTGGCGCAACTAGTAGTTATTATTACAATATAACTTGTAGGTAGCATGTAATCTATTACATTCCCGAAACAACAAATCTCAAGAACGAGAGATTTTCTGGTGCAGACGTTCTCCTGCATTTTTCAGAGGGAAGGAATCACAAAATTTATTCTGACGTACAATTTTCTCGAAATTCTTGATCGTATTGCTTTTTTGGTGAGCAGCCATGTTTACTACTTGTACACGCCCTTTATCAACTATATTATACGTGAGAATAACTGTATGAATAACTTTACCTTTAAAAAAAATTAAAAGGTTGCATTTAGGAAGTAATATTCAAATATAAATTTTGATACAGTCAACAGAAGCAGTTATGTGAAATATAGTTGACGAATCGATATTTGTTGCTTGAATTGTTATGGGGGCACTCATCTTCATAGTCACCAATGGTAGTCACGTAATGGCGGACACTATCGTTCGGTCGTACGCGTCGTCGCTCTCGGTATTAATTTGTGAGGGGTTATCCAGGACGATTGTGTTTGTGTTTTTCGGGATCAATCAGTTTGTGAAATAACGGAGAATACATTGAGACTATTTTCGTCACTATGTCTGGGCTTGAAGTGATTATGCCTCATAATAAGAACATTGGGCCTCAAATTGACGCAGAGTCGGCCATTCTGCAAGCCACTTCAGAATTAGAACTGAAGCCATCTGGTGGCGGTCGCAGCCAACTTGATGCAGAGATGGCGGCGGGAGGAAAGAATGAGGTGGGTACGGGTACAGTTGAAGATAAAGACATCGGGGACGGTGAAAATTGTCCTAATGTCAGGAATGGGGCCCAAACGACCGTGAACAACATGCAGCCGCGACAGCAGCTCATAAATAACATGAGAGGAAACAAGCGTAAGAAACGACGTCAAAATAAGAAGAGGAAATATAAACCGTACTCGAAATTGTCGTGGCAAGAACGCCGTGAATTGGAGGACCGCGAAACCAAACGTGCGAACCGCGTTAGGGAGGAAATGTTCGCGCACGGCCAACCCGTGGCCCCGTACAACACAACACAGTTTTTAATGGAAGATCACAACGATCTCACTGATTTAGATTCGAAGCTGATTATGGTAGGCCGACGCGGTGGAGGTCGTGCGCGGGAGTCTAGTGTTAGTCAGGATGACTCCGAACTAGGTGATGAGGAGTTTTATTCTTCCCCAGAGGATGAGGAAGAGTTTCTGACGCGTGAATTTTCTACGGCTTACGAGGATCTACATGCAGAAAGACTAAATTCTATGTCTAAAGCGGAACTCATTGCGGAGTGTCGTGGATTGGAAGCGCGTGCGGACAGTTTAGAGAGGCGGCTGCGCGAAGTATCGGGGGCCAGGGGCATTTCTGATGGGGAGGGAGGTGGAGACTCGGAAGCCGATGTGCTGCCTGTCATGAAGGAGTTGTCAGATGAAAACACTCAAAATGCTGATGACGACGCTGTAGATTCCGAAGAGTCTGATAAATTTCGGAATCTTAGAATGGAGTTAGCCAGGCTAACGGAGGAGAATGAACGACTGAGGGCTGAAAATGAATCTCTCCGCCTAGGAAAAACAGTGGATGCACATTGCGAAGCTGGTGGTGAGGTGGAGATGGCAGAGGTTGAAGGGAATCCTGGTGTCAGTCCCTCACAGACTATGTCCTCTTCATCGTCGTCGTCGACGACATCAATAGATTCAGACAGCGACAGCACTGCTAGTACTGCGTCCTGTTGTACTTCGCGTTGCGAGTGTCGCAGCTCTCCTGAAAGAGATGTTACCATTCCATCAGATCGTCCGGATGCGGTTGATGCCTTGCAGGAAGAAGATGGTGCTGATCTGCCTATGCTGAATGGTGTCCATCAGGAGGAAGGGGATCCAGATGCAGTGGATTGTGATGCCAGGGCCGATGATCCAGACCCAATACCTTGAATGAGCTCTTGGGTACGGTTAATTTCCAATGATATATGGTACTCCTTAATGGAAGTTGTCTTTTATTCACATTTATTTCCTGCCATTGGTCAGTGAAGCATTTTATCGTCTGGGTCAGCATTCTTGCTAGACTAGATGTACCGGAAGATGTAGTAACAGACATGTGTCAAGGCGGATTTGACTTTTGGCAACGTGAACGATATGATGGAATTCAATAAGTTAATGTACAGTTGTTTGATTTCTCCGAAACCAGTGTTTCAAATTACCGCAAGATATGAATGAGGTGTGGTTGTCTATATGTTTGAAAATAATTTGTTATATCGTGGCGTATCTCAGATATTTAATTCGTTATATTGTATGTCCGATCGCTTAAACATAAAATGTGTGAGAAACATAATCAAAGTTGGCTGAAGAGAATAAGGAAGATATATTTCGTGATTGTGAAAGCCAGAGTTTTAAAATTTATTTTTCTGCCTAGAGTAACTAATATCGGGCCTAGTATTAACATGCGTGACATAGAATAGGCTATATATTGGACTTGTAGAGACGTTTGGTATATTGGCATTTAAATACCATAAATGTATGCATGACTTGTCGTACGAAAGAGTGGCCACGATGCTTGTGCATTCATGATCAAAAAACGAGCTTGTTTGCTGGTCTCTCGGTCTCTGTGATAAATAAATGCCTCTTAGGATTAACCCCCTGTAAGTGAATTCAGAGAATTGAGTACTGTGCTTGTTGTATGCTTCATTTTCCAGTTGTGTTTTATCAGTGCGGAACGAGGCAGAACCATTTATGCAAGAAAGATAGCAGTGAGTGAAAGGCATTTCAGTGACGTTTTTACTTGATCTGTTTTATTTATGAACAAGGAAAAAATTCCTTGCGCTAGCACTGATTTGTTACACCCATAAAACTATGAAATGGTAAAATTCCATGATGATTTTTCACGTGTGTATTAATCCAAATGAAATTGTTTACATTTCTATGATATTTTGTGTTTTAAAAGTGCTAGAACATTTAAAATGAACTTCTGTAATACAGTTTGCACCTTTCACTTCTGGGAATTTCCACAACATCATTTGCATTATTCCAAATCCTTTGCCATTGAGTTGCGTGTATAATAAGGTTAAAGGAGAAAATGTTAATGGCATTAGTATCATGTTTATATTTCACGGATTTCAGTCATTGTAAATTACTTACCATCTATTTGTAGCATTAAAATATTCTGTATAAATTTGTTACCATTCATTTTAGTACCTACTGTTGTCTGTGCTACAGTATTGCTGAATTTTATTATTTTTTGTATAGGTATACAATATTACTATCGCATTTATAGTTGTGTAATTAATTTCGGGATCAGATTTTTGTACAGTTGTTGATTCATTTTTAGTTACATGTTTGAATTTGAAATATAATTGTATCCGCATCTTCTTGGTTGTTTGAGAATGGTACTTGCGCAGTTAATGCGCATTTTATATCTCAGCTGTTCTCCCGTTCCCCTCCCCACCCCTACTCTCAATACTCTGCGGACGTCAGCAACGTATTCGAAGGTTAACTAAAATGGCGGATGTAGTCGTGACCGTAAATGATATACTGCAACTCTTCCCCGAGTGACTGGTTGGTTTATCAACATTACGTTTTCTCCATTTCTATGTCACGATGAAACAATCATTGAAATTGTTCTGCCTGACTACAATCTCACAACCAAGATATCCTTAGGTAAACAAATGAAAGATACATTTGCGTCGTACATTTTTTGTAATCACTATGTGAATATTTTTTCTTGCAGGCTAATGTTTAACAGAATAAAAAAAATTACCTCTAAATTTGAAAAGCTCAAAGATTTTCTTTGTCATCACCTAATCTTGTTTTGTTTTTCTTTGCTCAAATTCTAATGCCCAATTTTTATTTTGGTGGGAAGTGGACCCGAATACGAACTTCACATTTTAATGAATGCTCTAATTTGGAGTTACTTCTGAAGTATACTAACCTGGCACTGGTATGGCTCTGCGTAATTAAGCTTGACGTCAAATTTTAATGAGGGTAGATGCGATAAAGTTGTGTATTCCGTGGATAGGTACTAATTTAATCGGCAAAGCAATCGGACTAACAGTCGCACACTCAGCATTACACTTTGTTCTCCTGTTACGTTAGCATTACTGAAGCAGATGGAATGATTAGAAAGTTACGAACCTTATATAACCATGGTTAACCTTGTTGTCCAAAGGCATAAGCATAGAAATTTTTGGCCTGTAAGTCAAGTACATTTTCAGAGATTTTATGAGAGAAAATTCCAGATGATATGGTTTTATATACATGAATTCTCGGTCGCAACTTAAATATTTTTTTTTCGTTTTATCCTTTCATTACAACTCTTTTATTCCTCCGAAAGGTTTTTGTTATCTTACTAATTATAACAATTCAACTGGCAAGAATTATCCATACATATATGTAAGTAGATGTCCTTATTTTGGTTTGCACCAGATTTCCACTGTGGTTTGATGGAAAGTTTATTGTCGAAACAGTTTTTTAATTGGTCTAAGAAGTGAATCAGTCCTAAGCTACATTATGTTGTGATTCACTGTTGACACATTTTTATTGTGTGATACTCGTTGTTTTTCAGAGATTCTTTCTGTTCTTCATGTTACCTCTTGAATTCAGTACCATAATTAATATAATATACATTAATTAATAAACATTAATAGCTGAATGAATGCCATATGGCCTCAATCTGTAGAAGTGCTTTCCTTGCCCTACTCATTGGATCTAGAAATCATACCTTTGGAAAATGTAGGTAATGTTGAGCCATCTTTGAAAGCAATCCAGTTTCTTTCTGATAAATAGACTTCATGGGATGAAGTTCCATCCTGTTGTCCTCTCCAGTCTCTTAAAATCCCTGGACATGATTTCATCAGAGGCCTTTTTTGTTGTTTGATGTATATTTGTTCTCGTTCAACCAAGGAATCCTGTTTCTCTTTTTTATATAGATATTCTTACGGTGTAAGTCTTAAGACAATACTAATACTGTACAATATTATATGTTATCTTTGAATTGATTAAGTTTTGCTAATACAAATTCATTGATTTAATTATTGATTCATTGATTAATGTAATTATGAGTTTGTTGTTTTCGTAAATGATTACATTTATTATGTATTCTCACAGGAATCATATATTCCCTGTTATACAATCTACAAGAAGGTTATTTAATATTTTCACTGGATGTGCACTAGATTTACCATTTTGGAACCTTATTAATAGAGAAACCAAAATTATAATACAGTTGTGTGCCATAAGCTTTGTCATACACCATTAATCAGGAGTTAGGTGGAAGAAGGGACTACTTTAGTCCGTCTCAACCCAATATAGATCTTTTATAATTATTAGTAACTGACTTCTTGAGCAATGGCTCATATGACCTAAAGTAATATTGAATGAATAATATAAATATTACTTTTTTAGTGGTGCTTTTTTCTTTTTAAAATATTTCAAAATAGTATTCAATGTATTCTTAAAGAAATTGTTAGAATTTTATAATTATTGTAGTTAGACTCCTGGTTATATTATGAACTTACCTTTAGCTTGTCCAGCATCAACAAATAAATATATATTATAAGCTTTTGGGTTATTTTAACTAGTCAGCCATGTTGATTGGAATGCTCATTGCTACCAACTTTATTTAGAGGGAAATATCCTGTTGCAGATTCTGTAGTAGGGAGGAACCAACTTACATGAAAATATATCATAATCTGGTGATGTAATGTCATATGTAAACAGAATTTCTCATTTGATAGGTCATCTGTACTTAACTTTCAGATTTTGTTAAAATTACCCCGAGTGTATTTCATTAATAACGATTGCTTTAAAATTTTGAATATCAACACAATCTCTGCGTGCTTTGAAAATAACTCAATTGCACCTGATTCCAAGTGAACCAATGCCTGTCATTAATTCATTCAATGTGCAAATGAAGGTGGTATATTTTTCCTTGTCTCGTCAGCAATAGAACTGATAAGGAGCATCATCCAACTTTACATTTTATTATTACTCAATAATGGTGATTTAACCTGGGCATTCATTTAAAATTTCAGAATCATTTTTAATTGAAATAAAACATTCTCAAGGTCTCTTCTCTTTGATCACTTTGTGAGAGGGGAAATTGAGAATACCATTCTGTCATTTTCAAGGTTGTATTTTCCCTAAGTTAGTATAAAAATTGCTCTATATTGACTATCTAATTGTGCAATATGTTATCATCTTGTGAATACAGTCAAATTATTTAGGAAAATATGTGAAATGGGTTACTTAGAAGACTTTACTAATTTATCTAAAATCCTGGCATGCATGTTGGTATTTTTTTGAAGCTCAATCCTGGGTTAGAAATATAAGTTTTTACACATTGTTTTATAACTTTTGTATGAATAGGTACGTTATAAAATATTGACCAATAATCAATCATATATGAAAATGTAAGAATGAATTTGGTACAAGATCAGTTACAGATTGACACACTTCTTTCATATCCTGCTGTTCTGTGTGTATTTACATGGATCTTAATGTTGAATTCCATTAGCATTTAACATGGGGCCAACCTCATCCTTAGATCTCTGATCTTCTTCCTCAAGATGCTGTTTTATCTTCACCTCTGTATACAAAACTTTTGACTTCATTTATTATTTCATGCCCAGATTTAGCTGTTGAGTGTGACATAGAATATGCTCTTCTAAACTTCCTGTTTTTGCATTGTTGAAGTGGTTTTAAATCATTGATGACTGTTCTTCAAATCATCCTTGTTGTCATTCTACCTCACTCATTTTCTTTAAGATAGAAGCTGATATCATTAAATTCTTTCTTTAAAATAATGTTTGTCATAAACATTGATTTGTTTTTATGCTCTTGTGTCTATGCATAATTAGGACTAGAGTATATGTATTTTCTGCCTCTATGACCTTCAGTAAAACTGATAATTAATCTACAAATACCCTTCTTTTATGATACTCTCAGTTTATAATTGTGGTCTAACTTTATGATATATGTACAATAGAGAGAGCTGTTTTACTATCTTCAAAGTTGCTTGTCATCTTCTTCGTGTTTACAGGGGCAATAAACCCAATGAAAGCCCACTATATATTTTACATTTATGTATTGTAAATCAGTTTGTATAGTATGCTCAGGGTCATTTGAGAGAATGTTTTAGTAGCTGAATAAATTTCATCATTGCCTGTAGTCATCCATTCCCTTAACTCCCTTACTTCAATAGCAAATGCTGACCTCAGAATGAAGTTTTTCCTTGTATTAGTTTGGTCATTTTATTAGTTTTGTTTTTTTATGAAAACTTTATATTATTCATTCACCAATACCGGTTGAGTTTGTAAAGAGATCCTTGATGAACTGCATCTATTTTTCATTCTGTTTTATTGTATTTCTTTACTTAAGCTGTAATTTGTTATTCCATGTTTTATTTATTTTTGGTTTGTTTTATTCTCAATCATCTTGTACCACAGCTTCACATAGGATTTCTGCATTTTTTAAAACTTTCTTAGTAATGTGTGGGTAATTCATCAAAATCCATTAGCCTTTCTTTCTTTTACTCATAAAGTAAACAGAGCAAAAGCCAATTATTATTAATTTATTTATTGCTAAACATAATAGGACATTCTGAATTAAATCTTGGAACTATATAGGTACAATGGTGTAGTACAGGTAGTCACTAGCCTCAATCAACAGAACGTACTTCCCTTATTGCTTTTAAGATTATATTTCTCTTGCTCAAAATCTCCAATTGAAAAATTCCAATGCTATTTTTATCTTCTAAGGCTTCTTTTAATGCCCATTGAAAGGCCATATGTCTTTCACTTACTGATATTTTCTGTTTTTTTTTTTTTTATAAATTGGCCATCCATCCAAGTTATCATAAATCTGCTCCTGAGTAGATTTATTTTAGGTCTTCAGCTTGGTTAATTACCTGTTGTGTATTTAGTGTAGTATATTCTTTTCTTCCCAGGTTTTCTCTTTTCAACCATATTTTTTTCATCAGTACTACTTTCTGACAAGGCTTCTGTAATATCTATAGCCAGATGTAATATCTAGAAGTTCATTCTCATTCTTTCATTCTTCCCTAAACTGATTTCCATACCCACAATGTATTCTCATATCCATGGTTTGCAATCACGTCGTCATTTCCCAATCAAGAGTTATTCTTTAGATCATTTTACTTTACTTAACCCTAGGTTCATCCTTCTGATTTCCAGTTTCAGTTAAGAGTTATTCACAGCATGTTATGACATACCAATAAACAATCATATTTTGCTGATTATCAGACAACTGTTTTAACCTGTCCATAAACTAATTCCCTGCCTGAAAATTAATGCTAGGGTTTACTTAATATTTAGAATATTTTATTTAAGCAGGTTCAGATCATCTGCATTAATAAGTTATAAAATGCAATAAAATATATAAGAATCCAGTTTTCTGTCACTACCCACATTGCAGTACTTCTGGCACAATTTTTACCGACCATCTACAGAATTTATGCTGCCCCCCCTCTCGAAAATACTGGTGAATTATTGGTTGGCAGCTAATATTTGTAATTTTCTATAATAATAATATATTTATTCACCTTAAATGTTACAAGGTGTGTCAGAGTGTACAAAAAATACATACAAAAATATCATCAAAAAAGATTATTCAATATAGGGAAGTCAAAATACATACTGAAAATAGAGATAGGCCATAGGAAAAAGACAAAAATAAATAAAATGGAATGAAATAGAAAACCAGTCTGCACTTGCTAATCAGCAGATGAATGTTTGCCTGTCTGCAGTGAATTCTTTGAGGTCATAGTATGCATTTTTTTGCAAAGTTTTTTAATTTCGGATGATGTCCAAGTTTGATTTTGTCAGGCAGTTTATTGTAATATTTAATGCCTACATAGAGTGGACTTTTCGCATAGGATGTTGTGGTATGTGG
>WURS02000018.1:7513197-7532128 GCA_011762765.2 Rhinocypha anisoptera
CCTGAGGTGTAAGGCAAGGAATCTCTTAACAGAAGTAGAGGGGATACAGGAGAGTTGGAATGAGGAGGTGGAGAAATTGAGCTTTTATGGCATTTATACTTAAAAGGCAATGGAGAAGTATCATGGGATCAACTATTTCAACAATCAAGATAGTACAAAGGAAACCAAAACAGTTAATAATAGATAAAATTATTGTAGAATTTCGGGAAAGTTGGGTGGCATGTATTGTGTTCACACGTATCATTTATGAAGTTAGTTTACATTCCGTTCGAAAAGAAGCAATAGCGGCAGTATACCAGGATTATGGGACTCATAGTACAGAGTTTAGGTAGTCCGCAGCTAAGAATTATCAATACCAGGTTGAAAAAGAGAGCAAATGAGTATCTGAGTGAGGATACTTCGGATTTAGGATAAAAAGAGGGTCAAAGTGATGCCAAAGTGGTAATGAAAATATTCATAGAAAGGAATCTAGAGTATAACCAAGATCGCATCTTTCGTGGATTTCAAGTAAAACTTTGACAGAGTAGGGTGGGTGCGTTACTGATAATGTCAAATAATACGGAAGTAGACTACAGGAGATGACTCGTATGCATCAGAGAGAACAAGTAAACAAATAGAATGGAGAACCGCGAATATATATAAAAAATATTTTTTGTAAATTTAAAATTTTAAGATACATCGTTAGCATCATGACAATTTTTATGACCCCGATTTTTTTACTACCTACGTGCCATTACAAGTTGATAGAGAGCTCGGAAACGGAATGGGATCCCTGGTTCAAATCCGGTCGTCACCCTCGCCCACATCTTGACATACGATTCCCTGGGTAGCAGATCTCCTAAAGCTGCCAAACTATTCTCCACATAGGTTCGTATACTCAGATGCGTGAAGTTTCTCTCACAATCGGCTCAGTTGGTGAGTTTTACCCTCATCTATTAAACCATCTTTAAAGTTGATAGCCAATGCGTTTTTGCCAATTAATTTCCTGCAGTCTTCACCATCTGAGTTCACACATATTTCTTGATAGAAGCATAGTATAAATTAATAATTTAGCATGATTAGTATTTATTAGCAGTAAAGCTGCAAGTAGACTTGTTAGTACACTACCATTTATGGTTATGGTCCGGTCATTAAAAACAATAAGAAATTGATAGATTTTATTAAATCTAGAATGCTTTGCCTTTTTAGGACCTCTCTGTGATGAGGACGAATTCCAGTGTAACAATGGAATGTGCATTGAAGACCACCTAAGATGTGACGCCGCCAGAGATTGTCCAGATGGGGAGGATGAGGAGCATTGCCGTAAGTGCATTTGTTCGATTATTATATACCTTATCGTCTTTATGAACAACCACCCTTTAGAATTCTCCTGGAAGGAATCCGCAACTTTTTTTTACGTTTTATCTGACTTCCTACCTATGTATAGGAATCATCCGTTGAATGTTATCATAGAGTATCCATTTCCGCATCGAACGACTGCTCTGAAGGCGAATTGGATGCTTGAAGGAGTGAATAAAAGCATTAGAAAAAAGTCTCAGAGAATTGGATGCATATCATGTTGGTATTTGTCCTCACGAAATAGCAAAACAGTCAGACAGCATTACAAAATTTAGGAATGAAAATTCGGTATGAATTTTAATTAATATTCCACGATATGCCTGAATGCATATAAACGTAATGCATACAAAATGAATCAGCGTAATACATTTTATGTTGCAAATATTCCTTTAGTTTTGCTGTGAGAGTGTTTATTAATTCCATTTGTTTATTACCGTTTGGCAACTTTACATACTATCATGACCTACTGTTTTGGTCCAGGTTTCAAGGATTTTGTCCCAAGGTGTTTGTATGTTACTATTGGCTGTTTCAAGTTGATACGATACTTTTCATAACATGATTACAGTAGGTATCTGATCGAGTTGATATTTTACGATGGGAGCCAGTTATACATGTGAAAAGAAACCTATTATGTTATTTTAGTTCAGTAGAAGTGGTAGGTCTGCTGATAAAATTACGGGAAAGGTGTAATCATCAATGACTACGATTAAAGTAGGCTGGAAAAATTACGTACCGGCCATCTACCGGATTTTGTCCGAACTTTCAGCCTCTGTGGTTCCAGAATTCCAGCCCGGCAGTTTCCATCGTTTCATATTCATTTTTTTGTAAAAAAACAAATGAATTTGACGAAAGAAGTCAAATGGCCTAACTTATTTTAAGTGTTGTCCGTTAGTAATTAGTTATGTTTTCTTCTACATGGTACTAACGCCATACATGATAATTAAACTTCTATGAATAGAGTTTAATCGACACGAAGATGAAGTTTGTTGAGTGAGTGTGTGCTGAAACATGCGAGTGGACACGATGCTGAAACTGTTGTAATAAATGCAGAAAACACGGTATTTTTTAAAATTACTTTAATGTTTGACTAGTGACACAAAAATCTTTATTTCCACGCCTATTGAACTGCTGATAAACATGAAGCATTTGAAGTTGCCTAATGTACTAACTTGTAAATTCTTCATTACCTCTTACAGCTACATTAGGAAACTAATCCCTAAACCTATAACTACAGAAATAGCATGGTAATCTTACGGTTAATTTAATCCATTCATACCCCTTTATTCAAGTAAGTACAAATTTCCTTTTGCGTCAATCAGTAGTAAGTTTCTTGAAAGCTGAACTCAAGTGTATTTTTAATGGATAATTAATACCAAGTATTTGGTTCGCAATTTTTAAGCTGTATTTATGTAAAATACTCCATCTCTCAAACATTACGACTAACCATCGTAAAACGTTTTTAAAAAAGAGTTGTTTCAAACCTCCAATGCGAATTTTCATGTCTACATTCTCTAATAAAAGATAAAATTTGGTTATTTATTGATAATTCCATACATGCAGCACCCCTGATTATTTAATGTCATCATATTACGAAGTATAATTACTTGATTTTTACCTGCCGTATTTTAATCACTTTCAAACTTGTCTTTTTTGTATATTAAACTCCCTATTATCAGTGAGTAGGATCTATATGTTGTCAATTAATCAACACTTGTATTATTAATATATTGTAAGTCCTGTTTCAGTATTGAAATAGTTTAATTTTATAGAAATACATCTGTCTTTAAGCTTGTCCAGAAAATTAAAGAGAAATAGGAGAGTTAACGATTGCTTTCAATATTAATTATTTTTTCTCATCATTGTATGAATTTAAGTTCATTCCTCTGCTCTACTGGAAAAATATATTGGTCGAATGGAAGTTTAAAATGATTGAAATTTTCCATCCAATAATACTCCTGTAAATTCCTGAAAACTACCCTTAAAAATTCACAACTTTATAAAATAGATTTATCCTGCCTTTATCAAAAACGAAATGGTTACTGCAGTTAACATTCTCTTCTCAGTACTCCCATAAAGTTGTATGTTTTCATGCAATTTCATCAAAAGTTTTAGTTCCCCTTGCCATTCTTAAGTTTAGTAACTTGTGATACACAGATAAGAATAAGTTAAATAAATCTGGACAAACAAAACATGTTTTAAATGACTTAGTTCTGCTACTTACACAATGATCAATATTACATGAGCTTAGCAAGTATAAGGTAATGGTGTTTTATCTTTGACAAATCTTTTTTGCTTGAAAGTTGCTGAGTTGCCCTGATTGTAATTTAATGTTTTGTAATTAAAGAACCTGATAAAAATTAGAAAAAATGGTCACTTTCTCCATAGCATGTGTATATCTTCATGACGTTAACTAGCTACCTTAGCAAGTATTTGAAATTGTGTCTCAGTTTTGATAAAACATACAGCAAAAACATTTTTTTTAGTTTTTTATAAACAAGCAATTTATATCAAACAATAGAGAATCAAAGATAGAGACAGGTAAGTATCATACTATGAATGTGCTCCAATGGTCTAAAATATTAGCCTAATTTAGCCACCCCCTGTGTTATTGATATCCAGCATTCAGTTTTGTCTGCTTATTCATTTTGTGATTGTTTAGCTTTTTTGTTACTCCATGTGCTTTAATGAATGCTTCTTTCACTCCCTTACCCACATTTCCCTCCCTCCTTCCCAAAATTCTGCCGCTTCCTGAAATTACATTTGCTGCTCATCACTTTGCATCTGCTGACCAACAACACTTCTCAACGTGAACATGGTTGGGACGACCGTTGTGCTGCTGACCTGCCACAAAATCATGACCACCTGGCTTCATCTCCTACGATTTGGAAACCACATGATAATAAATTTAAACTTTTTGTATGCACGTGGATTGTCATGTTCTGCTATTCATTTTATGTCATACAATTTTGGAATTACAAACATCAATACAAAATGAAATAATAACATCATCCAATACTATGCATTTGCTTTTCTATTATATTCTTGCAACATTTTATTTTCTTTGCTTTTGTCACTGAATATTTGATTTTGCTTTTCACATTTTTCCATATTTTGGTAAAATATTATTTTGAAATTTCTATATTCCCCTTGGAATTATCTTATTTCTTCACTTTCACCTGTCTAATATTTTAAAACCTTAATAAACTTTGTATCAATATTGACAAAAATTAATTTTCCTTTTGAATATCTATGACTTTAAATTCTGTTTTATGTACACTTTACCTGATTTATGTATATCTTCTTGCTGATGAAATGCCAAAATTTTTTTATTGACTCCATTATTTTTACTACTAAATGTACCCATGTTTCTTAAATGATCTGTCACTCATCCATGTTTGTTGATTGAAATCACTCCTGCATGCATTTCAATCCCTCTGTGATGCTTTATGTGATCCATTGCTTGTCTTCATGCGTCTTGATTGATGTTGGGTGTAAATTAACATAATTCTATGGTGAATTTCATTCCCTCATTCAATTATTTATGTTGCTTCATTTTTTCCAATATGTATTATTCACATTGTTAATGTTACAGAATGTGATGTTGATGAATTTAATTGCATGGATGGTACATGCATTGATAGTACAAAGAAATGTGATGGACACACTGATTGTCCTGATTCCAGTGATGAGAAAGGATGTGAAGGTGAGATGAACATCTCTTTAAATTCTAATTTATCCCAGGGGTCAATTTCCTGGATTTTGTATGAGGTGGGGTGATATAATCAACCTGAGTTTTTCAACTCAAATTTCTTTAACATTCCTGCATTTAGTACTTATACAGATAATTTTTCACGCTTCACAAAGGCTGTGACCTTTGTGAATTTGCTTTAGTTATTCCAAGAATTCTATTATTTATATTCTAAAACTAGTTGATTAATATTAAGTTTTCATGACTTGCTCATGTTCCTTCCCATTTTCCATTATTTTCATTCCATCTGAGTTATTCAATTGAAATTTGGATCATTATTCAGTGATGACTACCTTTTTGTTGGTATCCCATGTGTGTATGACAGAGTTTTTCCAAAAAGTCTTTATTCAAATCCTAATCCACCTCTTTGTACGTTAGTCTTTTACTTTGAAGGAAGGTGAAGCATGTTATATTAAGTTACTGTCACATCAGAGTAATGTTTAGATGGAAAACTTTGTCCAGTAACTATACATTGAACAAATGTTTTGAAAAATTTATTATATTTTTCTCTTTGGTTGATAGTTTTCTAAGGAATTTAAAGAATAGCTTCATTAGTACTATATTATTATAAACCCATTCCACTATGGAATGTATTGCCTCCAATATTATAACCATTCTGCCATCAAATTTATTTAGTCAGCTGTAACTTTCTACAGAAGACACTTTTTAATTTCGTTTCGAATAGGTAGTGTGGATATTAAAAATTAGAAAGCCATAAGTGACATGTATTTTAAAAAGTTACACATTTGTGTGTAAATTTTTAATGATTATTCATAAAATTCCTGCAACATGGCATCAGTAGAATTATAGACAGGTACCCAATAATCATGAATGATGAATATTTCAGTGAAGGAGTAACATTTGGCAATTACAGTGTTTATTTGTTGTTGTGCCAGTTTGACCTGAAATTTTTAGTTAATTTTTGTAATATTGTTGTATGATTTAATGTTTAGTCGTATGAGTGATTAGGCTAATTGTATTATAGTAACCTTTAATTTTTACATACCCATGCATCTAAAGTATTAATACTCTGAAGTAGTTATGATTCTTTATAGCCTACATTGAAACTGGATAAGTAATTTAACTAAATATATAACAGCAGTAATATTAGCTGGCTGATGATGACACAACGTGTCGTAACCTAGGTCGTCAATTAAAAAATTTGTGGAGTTCACCAAGTGTTTTTCATTTCCGTAAATATATAACAGCTAATCAGAAAATTTAAATACCAGGATTTCACATTATCCTTCTTTATTTGTATTGCATGCTAGATTTTTCGTTTTTACTAAGGCTATTTTTTAAACTGTTGCTTAAATATTACTAAGTGAATGCTCATTCACTGTCATAATTTTTAACTTGCTTAAGACATCCCAGTGTAACCAGATTTCATAGCAGCTTTAATGTCATTCTTATGTTTTATGTTTGTTTCTGTAATTAATAAATGTATAATGTGAAAGCATGTCATTTTCATACTTTTTGTTGTTGCTTTTTGTTGGTTATGGTTATCATACTGAATTTACATAACAAATCTAATACATATCTAATTCAGAAAAAATCACTACCTAATCTGATTCTCCTGTGAGTTTACTTCAATATAATGTTGTATTCCACTATTACAACAAACTAATCCTGTGTTTTCACATGCTTCACAACCACTTCTTTAAGGATCATCAGTGAAAAAAATTGGGAAATTCCTAATCTTATAAGCTTAGACAAAAACTTATGAGTTTCAAAGTATATAATTGGTTTTGTTGAATAGTAACTCTCACTTCCATGTAGCATGCGGAGAGAATCAGTGGCAATGTAGAGATGGAAATTGCATTGATGCACGCCGAAGGTGCAATAGGCATGATGATTGTCCAGATGCTTCCGATGAGCATGGATGCCCCATCACTTCTTCCCCTACAAGTGAGTTTTTAAATTCAAACATCCTTTTAATGATATACCAAGGAAATTATCTCAGTTCTCAAAAGTTGCATTCAAGGTAGCTGTCATAAGTCACACTGGAAATTAAAAATGGCAAATTTTAAACACAGAATAAAGTATATGCATTCCAATATACATTCCTGTATGTTTAAGGGCCAAACAAGTTTATTGTTTGTAAATATTTTTCTTTTGAGGAAACTTTGCAATTATTTGTGCATGCTTACCATAGAAGAAGAGACTATTAATGAAGAAAATTTCATTTATTTTGTATGTAGCATTCATATATTGGGTTACTTGGGATGAGTAAAGTAGAACAGCTAAACTATACTTTCATGTAAAATTTTCTGTTCTTGTCAACTGTAATATTTAACGAATAGAGTTTGCTTGCTTGCTAGTTTATACCAATAATTTTATATTGGGTTAGCATAGCATTTCGTTTTTCAATTCTTGATTCTTTTTTGTTTTGTGTGAATATAAATGAATTAAGGAAAGTATTGGCCATTTGGGGATTGTTTAGGGAATTATACATAACATCATCATACTTGAACTTCGTGTAGTCCAATCACTCTTCAGTAATCCAACAATAGGTTTTTAACAGCTTTCCAAGCTATCTTGTCACTTGCCAATCTGTACATACTTTCATAAAATTTAACTCTTAAGATTTTTCATTTCCTGTTTCTCTTATGCTATCCTTGTCCTGCCCCCACAGTTTTTACTTCATAACTTCCAATATTATCATTTCTATACTTTCATCCCTCCAAATGTGTTCTCTTAGTTCCCTTCTTCTAGTAAGTTTACCCCATAAGTTTCTCCTTTTTTCAGCTGTTTAAAGTATTCATTCATTGGTTTCACCTGTTATTAAAAGCAAGGACATATTGCTTTTCCAACATGCAAAGTAAGCAATGCTGTATAATGCCTATTTATATTGGTTGTACAAAGAAAAGTTTGTTTAAGAAAATAATCTTTTGGTTCATTTTATTAGTTCTAAAATTTGTATTCTTCTCAGTCATATATCCCCCATCAGTAAGTCTAAACCTACTTAATTTTCAAAAACAGTATAAAACAAAACTTTAGCGAAGAAAGTATCACTCATATTAATACTGGAAAAAAATTTCAGTTACCTCTGCTATCTAAAAGAGTAAGTTATCATATTTTAATTCCATTGTTTAGGTAGGATTTCATTATGTATGTGATACACTTTTTCTGTGATTCGACTTTGGTAATAAAGGAAATAGGATCCATACAGTTTCAACTACTGGTAAATGCATTGGTTTTCTCAACTGAGAGAGAAGTTCATCTGACTTTGATAATGAATTGCTTGCATCTGATTCTTTCATGTTGCCTGAGTCAAATGCTTTGATGGGAAATATTAAATATTTGTTTGCCGAAATCAATCTTTGTGTTACAGAACTCAAATTCCTTTACAAATTACTTAGGTATATGAAATTTTACCTTTAATATCCTTCTATGCTCATTGATTGTGTATGTGACATATAAATTTCATGTAAGGGTAGATATTGAGTAATGACACCTATTATTAACTTATGTGTAGTCATAAGTGGTAGATCAGAAAATGTTAGTGTGACAGATCAGAAGGTCTCGTTCACTGTGCATATTCTCCTTGTTCAAAACTTTGTTATGTATTAATATTCTTTTTGTTATGGCATTGAGATTGCATTTTTCTGAATAATGCCTATTGCATATCTGCAATCCAGTTGATTGAATCACTATTGGTGCTGATGTAAAAGTGACTGTTTTTGTTACCTTAACAAACATTACACTTTTCTGTCACCAAAAATCAATGTACAAGTGGGTTTTGAAAATGTTCTTTCCTAGACTGAATTAACAGTCTAACTTGAACATTGATATCTCAGTGGTTTCAGGATGCACTCCCAAAGCTTAAAACTTAACTTTATGTTCACATTTTAATGTGAATATTAGAATGTTTTTGGTCATGCCAGTCATTGGTGCTTCTCATTATAAGGAAGTATTTGAAGCTACCAGTGTAGTCTGGGGGTATGGGGATATCTGTTTTTCCTTTTGTAAGTATGTTACAGTAACATTTACATAAGCACCAGTTGAATCTTCTAGCTTTGAATGAATAATTTAACATATAGACACTTGAAATACAAGGTCTTCTTATTCCACAAATTTTGAGGCAAACTAGCTAAAATGCTGATTTGGCTTGCAGTGAATTTGTAATAGTCATGAATGTAAAATAATTCGTAAGAAGATGAAATTAAGCACCAATATCAACCTACATTTGCAATATATTTTAAAGCAGCATATATGTTTCTATAAATCAAATCTGGTTTATCCCAACTTGTTTCCAGAGAAACACTCCCTTGGCCAGCTGAGGTGGCTCTTAAGTCATAACCAAAATTAATATTTAATATGTTAGTGTAGCTTGTCAACTGCTTCCCCCATTGGGCCCCCAAAATGTGATATAATCCTCTACATTAATTTTGTACCCTATTTTTTAATTAAATCAGTTCATATAGAAATTTGTAAATTTAATATAATTTTCGAAAGCTAGTGATTTTCTGTATTCATGTAGTCAGCAAAAAGAAATGAGAAAATTCATTGTCAAAGCAAAATGCAAACTATGTTTGTTTTGTTGTAGCTGTTTTCTTGCCACACAGTACATTGCTGAGAATATGTGACTTTAAGAGACATATTGCACTTAAATTTCGTTAGTTAATATAAGTATTTCATCTATCTTTATTGTAGCTACCAGCTTCATTTCATTTTTTAATTCCTTGACACAGTATATTTTTACCATGTTAAAACAAGAGTTTCTCATAACAAAATGAAATTTTTTCCTGGAAGTGAGGCAGTAAAAGTGTATTTCAAATGTGAAACATTATATGAAAGATATCAGCCTCTGCATAAGAGTTATAATTGTATAAAGTAAACACATCCAAAATTTCACACTAGGAATAAATTGTGAAGTTATTGAAATTTATAACAATATCACTATGAGGACTGGGTAGTTATTAACTCTCTGAACTTCCGACCCACTTTTGAATCTATCCAGTCAAACACTTATGAAACCACTGAGTTAACATTTTCAAGTTAGGGCCTTAATGAGGAACTTGATTTTCATGCATGTGGAGTAGGGGTTGGGTAGGAGTAATCTACTACCTCTCTCTTATGCTTGAAGAAAAACAACTAGTTAATGCTGTATTTGTTTCTTTTTGTCAGAAAGATAAATTAGTTACTTACATATTTGATTTTACAATAATTAACTATTCTCTTACAACTAATAACTGTGTGTAAGTAACTATGTAAATTAAAAATACTCATGTTTAATTATATTATACATGCATGCTAGTAATCTCCTTAGGGTTCCATATAAAACTTCTTATTTTTGAAGGGACTACTTTTAATCTGAGCTCATTATTGTAAGGAAAATCACTCAGTACCCATTTATGGAGTGAATGTTTTTCTAATGATGTAGTAGACTACTGCATGCTTTCTACATGTACTAACATGACTATACAATATGCACATGTTTTCATGAATAATGAAAATGTATATATTAGTTCAAAGTACCTGCTACTAATGTTAAATTTTTTATAAAACCACTAAGTCATCATCAAAACAACAGAAGTGTTGAATACTGTATATAGTGTAGAACTCAACTAATAGCTCAATAGTACTGTTATTGAAATGATGCCAATGAATCTACCAGTAAGGTGACAAGTAAGAAATTTTTGAGGTGTCAATTCTCTCCAAGTCTGTCTTTTGAAAAAATGAAATCTCCTGATTTTCATTTTCTCTATGCAATCATCTTGAGCAATGTGAAGATGTCAAAACCATAATTCTGATGACCTTTTATCTTATTCAGATTTAACTTAGTATTCCCGCCATAAATATTCATAATAAATATGAGTGTAGTACAAGAAAATTTATTTCATATTGCTTAGCTTCAAGTTTTTTAAAGAAATATGTATGTAGTTCCTTATTTAAAAGTAGAAACTTACTAAGTTCATTTTTTTAAATATTACATATATATTTGTATAAACAAAAATACATCATCCATAGCAGCTTTGTAAGCAACTTTGTGAGTCATTTGTATTTTAGTTGTCATTATTTCTTATCTTTTATCATTATATGTGTATTATTCAAGTGAAATATAATTTTGCTGTTACAGAATGTCACTTGTCTGAAATAGCATACAGGGGTAAAAATGGATATCAAGTTGTACGTGTTTGTGTTTTGTCTTTATGAATTTGAGTGTCTCTGTTACTGTTCAAGTTAAGTGTTGAATTTATACGATTTCACTGTTATTTCTAATATTTTTTTTAATTTCAGTGTTCATGTTGTCTAAATTTTATTGTTTTTGTTGCTCATTATTTACACCATTAATCTTTGGGTAATGACTTTAGCTTGGTAATGATTAGTGTAATTGTAAATAATATTTCATAGAGGCTCACATAAAAATTATAAATGATCCTAGACTACTGATAAACTAATTTGATTTTTTTAAGTTTCTATACACAATATCATAAAACGTGGATAAAGGAATTAGCATGATTTCAAAGTCATCAACATTTTTTTTAAAGCATGCATTAAGTAAATTACTGTAAGAAGTACTTATCTCCCTGCATGTAGCATGTCCTCTTAAGCATTTCAGTTTTTCTTATGTTCAGTAACAGTTGTGAAAAACTTACTGTCACAAAATCTGGAATTTAGTGACTGTACATATGTAAATATGCATTGCATGATAATAAATCTGGAAGATGGAAGACAATGCACTCCAGCTCATTCCTAAACATATACTCAGGTCTGTAACCCATAATTTTATAAATTTGAATGAAAATTTTAATATGCATGTTGCAGGAGCCTCTGACATGTCAGTATATGTAATGAAACTTCATACATCAGTTGGCATGCACATTTTTAACTGCACTAAACATTATTATATGTTTATTTCACTGCATTAATTGAAGTGTTTATTTCTGTTAATCCATAGTCTTCTGCTTTGGTGGTGTATTGTTTTGTAACTGTGGGTTGTGTGTACCTCCATGGCAACCTTGCTGTTGCCCACCTACCTCAGTCAGCAGCAGTGGACACAGATGTGGTACAGTTTTTTGCATGTTGAGCATTGCTGTAGCTACATTTGGGCTATCAAGGAACTATATTAGATGCTGGTCATGGACTTCCAAGGCTTTAGAGTGAGGAATGAACATTGATTAGCCTGCTTGCTCTTTGAATATTATGTTTATAGTCAAAAGGCCCAGTACTATCATTGACATTATTTTTTGACATAAAAAATTGAATTTCACCTTTCTTTGTTTTTGATATTTATCAAATCCTATTACATTTGGGATTAATTTGTCAATAATTCATCTCTTCCCAAGAATTGCTAGATTTTTCATTTCATAGTCTGTCAATTTATTTTAGGTGTTTATCACTATAATTTACTTTAATAGGTAGTGAGATCAGAATAGTATTAGCTTTTTAATTTTATTCTGTTGCTTTAAATTTAAAAGAAATGTAATTATTGATTTTCATTCAGTACATGGGTCATTTGATTGAATACTTCTTGAAGTCTTCCATATTTCCAAATGTGCACTCAGGAATCATCTGTCTTGGAATCAAATTTTCCTTGGATAACCCTTCATAGCTACAGCTCTGCATTTCAGATAATTTTCATGGAATTCTGTTCTTTGACTAACTACAGTGGGTACCCATTATAACATGTTTTTGACCCATAAAATGAATTCAACTTACATGCAACAATCCATTTAAATGAAATCAGATAAAATTTCTAAATTGACATTTAGGGCGATGATCTGTGCATAGCATGGAAAGGTTTATTCCATAATTAGGAAATAAAATGGCATAACCAAATACTTTATTCCTATCAAGTAAACTAAATCACTGTTCTTGAATATATACATATATCTGAAATTGCACTTCCACCAAGAACAATCATTGGCTTTTCTCAATTGAAAAACTTAAGAAATAGAACCAAACATGGATGACTGAAAAATTCACCTAATTATATAATAATTCACCTAATATATTTTTTAGGAGAAGTTTAATGGAATATAATCTCTCTATAATACAATGACAAAATAAAAAACATTAATTGTAACAGTCTTTCTATGTTTGTCACTATTTAATTTGCTTAAAAAAGATAATCATTGAACAGATAAGTAGTATGAAATATTTTATTCTCATTGCATTTCTTAACAGGAACAATGATTGATTACAAAGGAATTTTCTAGGTATTCTATAAATAATATGCACAATACAGTTAAATTAGTTACCATATCCATTGATGATGAAGGATAATCTACCAATTAAGATAATTTTTTGTGTAAAATATAAAAAAAAATTCTGATGTGTATTGTGGAAATCTTCCAGTCTCATAGTTGGAAGATTTACTCCCTATGTGTTATGAGTACCCTCTTAATTACTCATCTTGGCTAGGTTTTTACCATATTAGGAACCAAGCTAATGGAAAACAAACTCTCATGAAGTATACTTAAACTCTGAATGTGCGACTTCTTGTGAGGATTCAATATGTAAACAACTTGAATTTTTTAAGATAAGGAAGAAGTTTGACCATTGTTGAGCAAAATAATGTTAATGTTGTATCCCTCTTCCATTTGGCTTTACAGCCTCACATTTTACATCAATTTAGCAATCAAGTATTTCAAGGTGAAATATTAAACTTTGTTTATTGGCCACACTCTCTTTGACTTAATAGCAAGAAAGGTAAATATTATTTGGCTTTTTCACAAAAATCAGAAAAAAAAAAATTTAAAATAAGCATAGACTGCAAGAATAATCACGTTATCTGAAGCCCCAAACTATCATGTACCATAATAATGGGTCCCCACTGTACATTATTTACTAGTACCATTTATAGGTAGATGAGGTACTATTTCAACAGAACTAATGTATAGATACTTTAACTGAGGAGAATAATTTCTCATTTTGACTTATTGATCTTAATAACAATAAAATTAATACTCAGGTTCTTCATGACCTGACTCTGTGTCACCTAGAAAATGAGATTTTTTCACGCATATGAGGATTATTTTTCATTTTAAAGCAAAAAAAACACCACAATATATGCATTATAAAATTTGATCATCCTATTGCTGATGAATGCAGTTTCATTGAAGTGAATTATTTAAAACATTTTTAATGCTTCATTGGTATAAAATTGTGTTTTGGTCTTACATTTATGTTACAGTATATGTAACATACATTTTTTCAAAATTTTAGTAATCTCATACATGATGCTCATTAAAGGCAGTGAAATACTACATATCAAATATGCACTAGAGACTTGAAATTCAGGCAGTATGACATTGACATAACAGATAATTCACACTTTCTTTGTTGTTCTGTTATTTAGAAACACATTTCACTGTTCTACATTCCTAAATTAACCTTTTGTCATCAATCTTTTTTGGAAACTGTAAAAGCATGTCACTTCAGGAATTTATATTGCATGAACTAGTCATGTTATTTTTTTATATTACTGCATGTAAAAAATAAACTAACATTTAATATGTATTAGCTTTGAAATGCTTTTAATTATTTTGTGATATCCACCAAAAAATATTAATTTTAATTAAAGTGAGCTTGGGTCAGCATACATACAATTTCTTTTCATATTTTTACATTCCAGTCATAAAACGTAAAACCAGTCATAGGAAAAGAGCTCAGTCTTAAGTGTAATTGATTTTTGGATTATTTTTACTTCAATATCACACACAATTGCCATATTCAAAAGAAAATTAAATATTTGACCTGTTTATATTTTATTTACATACACTATATGACATGATACTAAATATTACTCATGGAAGTGCAATATGTAGGAGTACTGAAGATCAAACTTCTGTTACATTTTTTACATGTTAAACATCCATGACTGCAGATAAAATGGTATTTTATATAATGTTGGTACACAATCGTTGTGTATTTTAAAATGTGTAATAAGTGTCATTAATGTGTTATGCTATAGAGTTGAATTTTATTAAAAATGCAATTGACACATAACTCCCCTTAATTATTTCAAAACAAATAATTTTTGCTTTGAATTGAATAATAAGAAAACAATTCAGTAGTCAAAATCACAGAAGTTTTCATGTAAATACTACAATATTGGTAAGTTTCCTCAAATTCTATGAAAAAGTGGCCAAATAGTTGTCCAGTTTGACTGGTTCTTACCAATTTCACCATGTTGCCACTAAATACAAAACAGCATTTGCAATGATAGGTTACATTCACACACTATTCCAAAGGTCACTTGGCCAGCGAAGTGCTTTTTTTTAAAGAAACAATGCCTTTAGATTTTTCATTCTTAAATCATTTTGTTTTAAAATCCTAAGTGTATGAATTCTAAAATATCTGCTTTCTCTGACATAACTTAGTGAAATCAATTCATCGAATAATATAATTAGTAACAGGTGTTCCACAAAATTGTTATTTTATTGACCGTAAGTGAAGTTGCAACATCAACATGAGTGCAGTTCATAATATATTTAGTTTAGCACAGTCACTTAGTATTTTTCACACACAATTGCATGTATGCTGACCAACTCAATTCCCCTGAACATGGTCCTTTCTGCTTATGGCTTGTGAGGACCTCTTCTGGAATTTTGATTGACTCTGCATGCTTGCATGGTTTCCCGGGGGCCTTTTTGCCGCCGTGTTCCATTGCCAACCCACAACACAACCACATCAGCACCATCCTTGTGTGGGCATGGTCAGTTCCGGTGTAGGAATGGAAAGTGCATCCAGGGCGAACTTCGGTGCGATCAGAAATACGACTGCTTGGATGGCTCTGATGAGCACAGCTGTCATTCTCGTAAGTGGAGTTGTGACATTGTTGCATTGCTTCTTTTGGCAAGTACACAGATTATGTTTATGACCACATTTTTCTTGATCAAAGATTTAGAAGAATTAGGTTACTCGCCAGTTTGAAACTTGGAAAAACATACCAGGTAATTTGAACAAAATTTGCTAGTCTTTCCGTTTAAAAAAACCTTTCCATTGATAAGATAAGTACACAGTCATGAACACAGGGGTTTATGAGTTAGAGGTATACTTAAACTGCTTATTTTACCTGGGATTTGATGGCAAATAAAGTTTTCTGAATAAAAATCTGAGGTTGTCAGTCATTAAATCTTCACATTTATACATTCCCAACTTTCACAGCATTACCATTTTTGCTTCCAACAAAACTGTGATGTCATTTTTCCTTTTTTAAATGTATGCATAAAGTTTCATTCATTTTTATTTTAACATAGTGCGTAAATGGAGCTTCATGCTGCAATATTGGTCACCAGAACCACAGCCAAACATCTATATGTATATTCAAATTTACAATACTACTAATAATGTACAAGAGTTTTTAAAAGGATGATACCTGGAATAAAATCTGTATCATCTTGAATATAAATCTGAAATGTGAAATAATATACCACTAAAAATTATAGAAGAGAACCCCCAGCAGTGGAAATTAGGACCCGCCCTTGTAGTTATTTAAAAAATGAGTCTGACCTTTGATTGTTACAAAGATCTTTTCCAATCATTTACCATTCACTATTATTCCATTTTTATTGTTTGAAGTTGAATTGCCAACTGAGTGATGATGACTGTGACTTAAAGATATTTATCTTTATTTTTTGAACCTTTTTTCCAACTTTTTTTAGTTGTTATGGTAAAAACATACATTTGTATAGCCAAATTTGAGCTAGAAACTTGATAATGGAAATTCCATTTTATACATTTTCTGTTTTATTTTTGTCAAATACAGATGTTTGGCTGTGTTTAGTATTATAGCTTATAGGATAGGAGGTTTTATGTATTTATTATGGCTGAGGGTTAATCTTGAGCCACTACTTATTCTGCTTTTTAGTGTTATTATTGCCAAAATTGAACACAAGTTTTATTGTAGAGTAGTTTTCACTGAAATGCACCAACCACTTTGTGAATTATTAAAGACATTTTAAGATAATTCATTTAATGAATTGAACTCACAAATGCTGTATTTTGGAAAAATGGGATGAGGGTATTGTAGCACTGCATGAATCTCTCACAAAAATTTCACATTTCATGTCATTTGTAAATATTTTCATTGTGTTTTGAACCTGATTTTTGTTTCTCTGCCTGCACTTCTTGAACCCAAGTGAAATCCTAACTGAGCCATGATTCATTTTCAAATATCTTTGGATATTTAATGCTTTAACCCTTTTTTATATTCTCCTGAATCATTTTGTTGGCCATGCTGGAACAAACCTTCAAAAAGCAGAGAGGATTACACATGAGGACGTATGTTAATGGGGTAGGGATATCCTTGCATGCTCAAGACTCATTTGTTTGTTTTCATTTTTGCAGCATGTCCCTCTGGTGATTTTCGATGTGACAATGGAGTCTGTATTGAACGTGAACGTCAGTGCAACAAGGTCTTTGATTGCAACGATCGCAGTGATGAAAGGAATTGCTGTATGCACTCAGTCTTACTGACTTAATCATTAATTTGTCTAAAACTTATGTACACCTAATAGATCCAAAGACATATTTAAAAGTCCATTTACAAAACAAAAAAATCCAGGAATGACAGTAGAATTTAAAAGATGTAGTGTTGTTAACAACTGTTGTCACATTAACTAAAACCTAGTTGAAAAATTAGTTCATGATATCTGGGAACACTCTGGAAGAAAATTTAAAGAAGAAAGTATAATTATTTTGTTTTTATTACATGTTCTGTTTGAGATAAATATGACAAATTGCATATCATGTATAAAATATATTTTAGATAGTGCACAGTGTGTAATAAGTTTTAGGACTGATTTGCAGAGCATGATTCTCAAAGAATGTTTTGGAGAAGATCAAACTTTCAATGCATAGCGTTGCAATGGCAGGTGTATTAATCAATCTTATGGACAAAGAGCAGACATACACTGTTATAGGTATCATCAGGAAAACATTTCAGACACAAAACAAAATAATATTATTATTCAACTTGAAACAAATTTAAGTGAAAGATGTCATCAGTAAAAAAACATTAGAAAACACATAGAATGTAATTAAATACAGATGGTAGAGGAATCTTAAGCAAAATTTTCATCAAGGGATAGAGTGGTCTAGATAACAACCATTTCTGTAGTACCTTTCAAAATTTACTCATGCAAGTAACCTGAAGAGACTTTGGTAATGTATTAAAGAATTTAACAACCAGATCACTCTCTTATATGTTTTAGACAGTCTACATTGAGAGATACACAGCCTATTTTCAATTCTTGTGTCGTGAGTGTGAATGTACACTCCTTGAAGACAATAATATCTGCTTTAGTATACAGAAAACAAAATGTATAAAGATTACATACAGTAAATATGTTCATGTCACTAAATAGTGGCCTATAGTGTTTCATAAGACCTGGACTGGCAAGCATTCTCACAGCCTTTTTTTGGAGGTTGAGCACCATTTCTACAAAGTAGTCTGTCCCTAAAGTCTATTGGAATGATGAGAATGGAAAAATGCATAGTAAACTGGATGAAGATCTGTGTCAGAGGATTTGAGTTTTCTCATAAAATATATCGTTCTTGGAAGCTTTTTACTGATAGAAAAAAATGACATCCAATTAAGTTTAGAATCCAAGTGGAAACCTAAGAATTTAGCAGGTTCATTTTCTTTTAGGTTTAATTTGAGAATTCAGAATATAGTCTGAGTTTCACAAGCGTTCACAAATAAATTTTTACTTCAAGAAAACAAGACTTTGTAGTTCCAAATAAAAACTTTAATGCCGACCTAGTTTCGACGCGTTGCGCCATCATCAGGTGTACATTACAGAAAATTCGAACTTTAAATACATCAATTGGAAGAGGGGCGGGTTCAAGGAATGAGGTGGTGATTGGCTAGTGGGAGGCGGGGGTGTAACG
>WURS02000018.1:7541769-7560926 GCA_011762765.2 Rhinocypha anisoptera
TTTTTTTTTTCTTTGTTTTTTTTTTTTTTTTTTATCCTTCTGTGGGGGTGTCGTTTTGTGGGTGGGGGGGGGGGGGGGGGGGGGGGGGGGGGGGGGGGGGGGGGGGGGGGGGGAGAGGTCTTCCTCCCTTCAAGTGCAGGCAAGGGTGTAGCAATTAGTGGATCCTTGTAATCTGGAATGACCCTTATAATCCTTGTCACCCGTTTTCCTCCCAGTGGGGCAGTGAAGATTTGATTGACCAGAGTTAAATTATTTCATTCTGAAATATATATTCAAATATGTTCTCCACATTTACTTTCCTTAATAATTTCAGGTAAATTTGATACTAAACAATACAAAAAATATATTGATTTATAATCTGCATACTACCGAAACTCTGAGACAACTGAGGGAAATAATAAGAATGGGTCAGAAAAGAGTTTTTTAAAACTTGGTTGACAGAATGTATTCATCAACTTTGCCGCAGCTAAGGGGTTAAAGGATTGTTAGCCCATGTGTGTGCTGTCCATGTAGGAGAGTTCTTTAATGTTTGCTTGAATAGAAAAGTGCATGAATATGTGTGTGGTCTCACAAAGCTTCTTTTCTCTTGTATGTTGTGGCTTTACTGCTTTTTTATATCTTCCAGAAAATTGTTTAGCTGACGAATTCCGCTGCAATGATGGGTCTTGCATTAAAAAAGAATTCCGTTGTGATTCAATTCCTGATTGTAAGCATAATGAGGATGAGGAGGATTGTGATAGTGTTGGTGTGTTTTCATTTTTTTCATTTTTGATTTGCTATTTTTAGATCAATTTTTGCTCATCATTCAATTTTTTTCCTCTGTTTGAACTCTTTTTCTTCATGGCAAAAAGTTATTATGTTATATAAGTGAGTTTACCTAACAAATTCAATGGATTCAGGTTCAACTTTTGAGAGCTTATGATGATTAGGAAAAGAAACATGGATTTCACAAAAATTTTATTCTTTAAATGAAATATGTCATCAAATAATAGGGAAATCTTTAGGTGTGCAAAATGTCTACTATTGAAGAAAATTGTCATTTATAGCAATCAAATTTCTGTAAAATCTACAAAGTTGCTTTTACAAATAAGTTGCATTACATACAAAATAGTTCTGCAGCTTCTCATCCACTGTAATTATCTGAATCTACGCAGACTTTCTAATTTTTAATGGTGTGTTTTGAAGACTCCTATAGTTAATTGTTCATGATGCCATGGTCATTGTTGTCTATTGAGTATCAAATATCTTACAATAACACAACTAGATTTCTTGAGGTCAAATTAACCGAAACCGTTATTCCTCTCTTATCAAAGGTCTCATTTTTTGTTTCATCGTCATTAGCAGCCTTCAGTTCTAGCATACATACATAAATTGATTACATAATAATTTTTTAATTTTCATTTTCCATTCTAGGCTATATGAAATCTATATTTAGAAACCCTCTTTTTTAAAAATAATTTTCAAAGTACATTACTTGCTTTTCTGTCATCAAACCTCTTACTTGAAGTCTTTTTCTTATTGTAACTTTTACATTAATATATATGAATATATATGACTCTTTTTATAAGCTCTGAGTTGAGCATAAACTATAAAGCTGTTTCTCAGTGCAGGTAGCATTTAAAATATACGTACATTTGTAGTCTACCTCATAAAAAGTGCATTGTGCCGTTCATTGCTCTTTCTTCACAGATAAAATAGGTATATACCAAATCATATTAGATGTCAGTAATTTTAATCGTATAATGAAATTAATAAGTAGGTGCTAAAGGTGATTAACTTTATGTTGGAAGGGTTTCTTTATATCAAGTTTACCTTTTTGTCATAGAATGATTCAAGTTATTTTTGTAATTGAAAGTTATTATCTAATATTTATTTTTTGTTATGAGTTTATATAAATTCTTTTTGACACTTTTCATTTTACTTTATGAAAGATTCTCAGTGTGGACCAGATGAATTCATCTGTGATGGTCACACATGTCTGAAAAAGTCAAAGAAATGTGATGGAATTTTTGACTGTAGTGATGGAGCTGACGAGCGTGACTGTGGTGAGTTATGTGTCTGTCTGCTTTTGCATGTGCCACTATTTGTTAATTTTCTATATGTATGTTGTTTTATGTGTTTGTATATCTCAGTCTACTGCAAAATTATTTATTTGTTTATTAAAGGAGAAAAATTTTATTTTGATATTATATAAGTAGACACCCAATATAGACCCTTACCCCACATAATAATACTCTTTCCTCACATAAATTTAATAGAGCAGAAATTTATTTACTTTGATATCAAAATATCTCAGTGAGCATCAAAACAATTCCATGTGGAAGTTACTCTTCTTTTAATTTTTTTATTATAAATAGTATAGAATCTTTCCATTTATTGATGTGGACATAAATTGTTAACAAATTTTATATTTGACTCCATATAAATTTGCCCTTTTTATTCATCTAAGTAATTATAAATGTAAACAAGTGAATTACAGCAATAACTTTGGATGACTAAAGCAAATTTTTCATTGATATTTTTTGTACACATATCCATCACCAAAAATGGGGATATGTTCCTGAAAACCCCACGATTGGCAAATCAGGTTGGAAAACCATATCTCATGCAATAACCAATATCCAAACTAAAAAAGATAAAATTAGTGCCACTTCCATTTGTGTTGAAATTTTGGAGCTGTATGCACTCGATATGTCTTTCTCTAAAAATTTAGTTTAGAATTACTGGCCAAAGGTTCTTCAATTTATGAAGATTTAAGTTCTTATTTAAATTCTAAAAACCAACCTTATGCAAATTCTCTGCTCCCTCTGTAACCACCTGATTACACAAAATGTTTGTAGATTCACATGCCTTTTCCCTGGATTGCAAGTGTGCTCATTGGAGTTCTGTTGTGTGTTTAAACTTCAATCCAAATGTTTAACAATTTTTTATGGTTTTAAGATTAATCTTACTGTCTTCTGAAATGAATGACATCTTCACCTACCTGATACCACCCATCCTGATAAAAGCCTTACAACTATTGTTCTTATAGTCAACTCATTAATTCATTCCTGTCAGCCTACTGACAGAAGTACAAGATTTCCCAAGAGCAAGCCTATCTAGTACTTCCTCCTTTTTATGCAGTATCAGTTCATTTCTTGCTATTTTTGTAACACTCCTATTTCACCTAAATTTCAAAACCATTGCAGCCATTTTAAAACTAAAGGCAAACCTGAGGAAACCATTCATCTGTTCACTTAAATGTTTAGCTGAGTGATACATCCAACAACAAATGCAACTATTTTTTGCAAACCCAGCAGTCTGCTTGGTCAAAGAAAATTGATTTCTCAGAATAATAGAAGATAAAATTATCCAATGATGGATTTATCATTTGCATGCCATGTTGAAGGATGAAAAAAATCATTCATTATGTATGTTGACATGACAACATTTACTGGTACTTTGTTGTACTGTAATTCACTGTGTTTCACAAAATTCATTGTTGATGAGGAGTTAAATCTACTACAAATGCCTTTTATAATGGGTTGTTGTTGAAATAATTTAGAAAATATACTTTGCAAGATTGAAATTTTCACTAGATAAATAATCTATAGGAACTGTGTATATCCTAGGGAAATACCCTGTGGTTAAGAAAAGTATTACTTACAATATAAGCTGCAGTAGAAAAAAGTCATGGCTGAAAAGTGAAACCTGTATACCACATTGTTGTTTTGTAGCTCAACTTCTTGATATATAAATTCCTGCTTTGTGTGTGCTTTTGTATGGTCATTTAGTCTGTTCTATGTGTCCTTGAAAGAATTTAGAATTCTTTTACATTCTCTTTTTATGTAATCTTTATGTACTTTTTTGTTTGTTTATGTAGTCCTTATGTTCATTGCTTTTGCTTCCCTTACAAATCTCATCATTGGACATAATTAAGGCACTTGCCTTCCTGGAGAATTTCTCTGCCCTGAGGGAATATGTCTAACAGGAGATAAGCGTTGTGATGGAATTCCAGATTGCCGAGATAGCTCTGATGAACATGATTGTGGTAGGTAAAAATTGCTACAAAAGGGCCTTCTGCAAATTATACAGTGATTCTGTAACTAGTATTGGCCATTATTCCCAAAATTTTCCAGTTCTAAACAAACCTTTCACTCATTCCATTTTAGGGAGATGTGATTTGAAGACCTAGAAGTTGGATTATTCCTTTTGTAATGCTGTGTTTACTAAAATTATATTATTATTTTTCTCAGCTCACTAGACCCCCTTATATGATTACAAAAAAATTACTTTCAGGTCACTTGCTGTTATTTTTCTGCAGTGAAGATGGTAGTTAATTGTCTCCTTTAGTTTATTAAATATAATAGTATTATTGCCCAAGAATGAAATCTCATTTTTGTTAGGCAAGAGACATAAATTAATGTATAAAGGTTACAGAATTTTTTTTTCCAAATAGAGTATTTAGAAACCTTTGTTGATTCTACCAGAAAGGCAATCATAGAATTTTAGTTTTTAATAGCACACAGAGAATCATGTTCATATAACATATTTTGCATTTTTTTAGATTGGTTGTCTGTTTTACCGCTAATTTTTTACAGAATTCTCCAGTTCCTGATCTATAGTACATCAGTTTTTTTTATTTCTGAGTAGATGATCAATGCTTCCATTCTTTTACCTTCTGTGATATCAGCCTTTAATACTTATACAAAATATATTTGCAATAATCTGATGAATTATTTAAGTTACTACATGTTGAATTAAAGTAGATACATACCTATAAATAAGAAACTATTCCTATTTGTTCAGTGACAACCTGTCGCACCACAGAATTCAGATGTAGTGATGGCCACTGTTTGGATCAAACTCTTCGCTGCAATGGTCATGCTGAGTGTAGAGATGGCAGTGACGAAATCAACTGTGAAGATGAAAGTATGAGATTGTTTTGCAATTTTTTTTTCTATTTTCTGCTTCTTCTTTCCATCAGGTTTTCCTGGAGCTGTGTATTGTGTGATAATGATTCTTCTCTTTTCATGGCTTTGGTAGAATGCCTATCAGTTTTCACACTTTTCAATATACCCCTATATTTTTCAGCAATTAACATCTTCACAGATCTCTAGATGCTTAAAATCTTAATTGCCTACTTTTTTTTCAAGTCAAGCATACATTTCACTGGAGTATGCCAGCTTTCAGATGCATGCTTGATAGCATTCTTGCCTGCAGTGCATGTTTTTGACATCTTTCAAACTCTTTACTGTTGATATCTGCTGTTGCTTGAATTTATATTATCTTATTAGCAAACATTACTATATAAAATATGCAGTGTAATTATGTATGTGCTTCAGGACTCTTTTGAAAAATCAACATGTCAACATATTTTCATTATTAGCCAAATTAAATAATTTCATGATAAATAGTGATAAAAACTGCTAGCCAACTCAGTATGACTTACTATTGTGAAATTTGATAATTTCTGGTCATAAATGGTATACCAAGCCTTCCCATCCCTAAGGATTACTGAATTTTGAAATCACCCTACAGCATGGCATTTGTTGATGAGGAGGTAGAATTTGGGATTGAAAAACCAATCTCTTATGGATTCCTTGTCCAGAAAGAGCCAATCAACACCTGACATTTGTATTTGATGGATCTCATACAGTTGGTACTGCTAACTTAATCCAAGACAATCTACCTATTTGAATAATGTGGCCCCATTCACACCTTGCTTTACAATGGGCTCACAATACATAAATTCACTTTATAAGTTTATTCACCAAGGTCAGGGTTTGTCACTTAATGATTGAAAACTCATATAAAAATGTACTCCTTTAAAAATTGCTTTAGTAATAATTATTCATTAAATATTATATATATTATTTAATAACATTTATTTCCCTTACAACTATGTTATATATATTTACAAACCTCTGTATAATCTGTATAATAGTCCTTTGTATAATCAGGTTCTTCTACAACATATTCACAATATGATGGGTATTGCGAAATATTTACATTGTTGAGAGGGGTTCACTGTTTATAATTTGTTACAATTGGATTTGATGCACCTCTGTTAACATTTGTTTATATATTTGTAATTTGATTGAAAAATCATTTTTTTTATTCATATGATTTACTAAAAAGATATGTGGATACAATAAATCTTGTACCTACCATTTTATTTTCATTCTTAATCAAAATATAGTGACTCAGTATACCTTATACCTTACACACTGGTAATGAAATCAATCTTTGATGATATGTATTGTGAGGTGAACCTATTTTTAAAAACTTTCTTTCTTAATGAATTTGTTTGTTTTATTAGTACAGTGGTACCTTGAGTTACGAGTGCCCTGACATATGAGTTTTTTATGATACGAGCTGTTACTAGGGTCTCGAGTTATTAGTAAAAATTTGAGATACGAGCCAGCCTTGGTGGCATTGCAGCCAATTAGCATAGTGAGCTACTACTCAGATTTTCAAGACTTATGCATTCCATTCATGTGTTTGCCTCACTGCAGAAGCATTTCTGTCATGTTGTTTTAAATTTGTTTCTTTTCTACATGCTGTTACTTTGCTAATTTGTTTTCATGTGACCATGAATCCTAAGAAAATTAGTGTAATGAACAGTGGTGAGAAAAGGAAAAAGGTGATATCCATGGAAATAAAGCATGAGGTAATAGACAAACATGAGCGAGACATAAGAGTAATATCATTGGCAACACATATGATCACACTGGTTCTACAATATGTACTATTCTGAAGAAAAAGCACTTGATAAGGGCTATACTCCAACTAAGTGTAAAATTATTTCAAAGCTATAAAACTGTGTCCATGAAAAGATAGACAACCTGCTGTTTTCATAGTTGACAGAGAAATAGCTTACTATAGACAATGTGACAGAGACTATAATTTGCAAGAAGGTACATGTAATTTACACAGATTTTCTGTGGCAGAGCCCGTTTACTTCAACAGGAGTATTTCAAAGTTGGTAAGGTTTGAATGTTTCTGAAAAAGGACCAGCATTCACTCTGTCAGGCATGGTGAGGCAGCAAGCTATGATTATGAGGCAGCTGAGGAATTTTTAAAAACCTTTACTGAACTGATCAAAGCCAAAGGATAGATCCCCAAACAAGGGTTAATTTTTGATGAGGCATTTTCTAGTAGCTCGTGAAGAATAGGTTGACTCTCATACTGCGTGCAAATTCAAGTGGTGACTGTAAGGTCCATCTGCTGCTTGTATACAACTCAGATACTGCCCATAGCCTTGAAGACATAAGGTTTGAAAAGAGAAACTACAGGCTATGTGGAGGAAAAACCCAAGTGTCACTAGGAAGTCTTTGTGGAGTGGGTCAACTTGGTCAAGTTTTGGACTTTATTCAAACTTGACCAATTTATACTTAAATGGTTGCAACTGATCATGCAGTGGTGCTATTTAATGACTCTTGCCTAACTCATTTCAGAACATTCTAAAAGGGAAAAAGAAACAAAACTCCTTGGACAGGTTTCTATTGAAACGCCTTGTGGATGAAAGTGATGAAAGCTTGGCAAAAAAGAACTACCGAAAAATAAAATAAAGTTAAGCAAAAGCAAGGAGAAAGAAAAAATTAATGTATACATACCATATGCTAATCAGCGCTGCCAAAATCTGTTTATTTCTTTAAACTATCTTTAATTAGGTTTTATTTTGTTTGTATAAAATATTTGTTCATTAGAAGTATTTCTCTTATGTTTAAAATATTTAACAAAAATATTGGGATGATTTTTGGGGACGGGAATGGATTAATCACATTTCAATTAGTTTCAATAGGGACAATTGGTTTGAGATATGAAGAATTTGACTTACAAACTTGGTCATGTAATGAATTAAACTCGTGTCTCATGGTACCACTGTATGATTTTCTGATTGTTTGCTAAATTAAAACCTTAATATTCCTAAAAATTGTCCTATTTGTGTTGGTCTAAGATTGATTTGAAAATTAGAAAACTATTGTTAGCAATTTGTTTCACAGATACATTTAATTATAAGTTTAAAGCCAAATACTGACATTGAAGTATTGTTAGGATTTCTTCCAGAGAGGGCTTCCTTTTTTATTTATCCTATACAATTCCAATTATGAGCTAGTCTTTACTATAATTAAGTTATAATTGATAGAGAGAAAATCTCTTTTCATTATTATAGGCTATTCTAATTTTGTATATGTGTATTTTTTTTGGTACCTAATCAGAGTGTAAAGAAGACCAAATTCAGTGTGGTGATGGACTTTGCATATCAGCATCATTTAGATGTGATGGATTCAGTGATTGTCTGGATTCCTCTGACGAAGCCAATTGCAGTAAGTGCTAGGCAGATAATGTGATTTTCTTCCTTTTTTCAAATGTTCCTGGAAAACTAATGTGAAACTTTATGTCACTAATTCTTTTAGGAAGATAACAGGTTACTGCCAGATTTTGATGTTACTGATTTTATTTTACAGGTGTCTTTTCTAAAAATAGCATAAGATGTGAATGTTGTATTAGAGTTCAATAGAATTAATAAAGCCATAGTACGAAGAGTGTAGTGGTATTTTGTAAATGGTTTTAATTTTTCAAGCTTTCTTCAGCAAAAGAAGAATTTATTGTGCAATGGTTTACTTATCTGCTTGGTTTAGCCTTGTATTTATATTTTATTGCTAGTGATAAAAACAATTCCCTTTTTCCTTGAAACATTGATTGTGAAGCTTATCACAAGACATAATATCTTTATTATAGTAATATCTACTTATTATTGATCATGTCATTTGAACAGAAAGAATGAATCATATCCTTAGTATACTGCTTTACTCTAGATGAATCTAGTTTAAACATTAAGGACCCAGTACTGAAAAAGGTAAACATTTGAATGAGGTACACTAGAATAGAAATATACTTTTTTTCAGAAAATAATAATAGATGGGTCAGCATTTTGTCAAACAACATTACAAAAATAAAAAACATGGTAATTAGGTCCTTCATAAGCAGCATGTGTTCACCACATACTTCATCAAACATTTTATTTGAGTTGTGTGTCCCTTAGTCATCAAGGTATATCTTATTTAAAATCAGTTACCTACTTTAATTTCTAATGTAATACTTTCCAATGTCATAGTTATTTTAAAAACTTGACTGTTAATGCTATGGCTGCAGCTCATGTCATCCATTTTCCCACCCTAACAGATGACAAATTTTATGAAGAAATATGAAAAGTTTTCTATAATTCTTGGTTAAATCTATAGTTTTGACTTTAAAAATTTATATGTCATTGCAATTATATCATATTCTTTAAATTCAAATTCACAAGAGTTTGATTATATTATAATTAATTACATACTTGATTAAATGATTCACTATGAGTTTTAATGATTCTCAGTTAGTCTATTAAGATAGTTGAATTAGCTATGACATTTTTGTATTAGTATGAGAGTGTTATATAAGTTTTATTGATACTAAGATCTTTTTTTATCGAATTTATGATGCTATTTAATTTTCCCTTTTCAACAACTGACAGTGAGTGATTAAGCACATTTGCATGTTTAATAAAAACAATTTGTAGCATTAAAAGTTTTCATAACATTGTAAATACCATTACACTACTCATATCTGCACATGAATTGCTTTCATATTCTGTAAATAAGAATGTACCTCTCATTCTCTCACATAAGTCACATATCTCACTTATATGTTTTGCCCACATGTTTTGCTTAATGCCATAAATCATCTAGCAATACTTATTCCATTTTAATTCCCATGCACAGAGCATGCAATTCTTTGAAATAATTTTGAGCAATGCTACAATTTTCTAATTCAATATTATATGTTATTTCACATTTCCAATATTAGAACTTTTATTGATAAATGTGAGTAATGGTGACATTCAATTTTGCTTGTATTAATTATTTCCTGATAGAAAGCCCCAATTTTTGCCTAAATTATGGAGTTTATAAAAGATTATGTTAAAGAGGTGATAAGCACATACTGGAATTTCTAATACCATAAAATTACCAAAAGTTCACTGTAAAACAAGTATGATAAACTATAACATTCACAATGATTTTAAGTGGAAGAATATTTGAATCTTTGTTCTCATTCACAACATCATTGCAAAAGTTACAAATCTTCTAATATAATAAATTTTTCAATATGAAAATTTTAAGCTCCTATTTTTTATTTTAATACAATATTGTGATTGCATAATAAAGTGATTGCATATAAAAACCCTGTTAAGGTTTATTTTATTGGCTCATGGAAATGTTTCTCATGGTTAAAATATGTTTTTAAATATATACCTATATTTGTTTCAGATTGACAGGCAAGATAGTTACATTATTTTAAATCATAGCACTTTAAGGATTAATTTAAACCAATTGGTAAATTGTTTTCATTGAGTTGTTTATATTAGGTCATTCAATAAGTTTGTAGGATCACAAGTAGATGGCACCACCATCAAAAAAAAATCACGAATTTATCTCGAACAGCCATCTTTTATATGATATGTATCAACATTTGACAACAATCGAACCATTCGTTTGCAAGTTATTGCATTGAATGTGACGCAACAATTTTTATTTTAAAAAACAATTGAAAAAATTTAATTTCGTGTGTTGATAAAGCATTGCCTTTTTATGGAAAAAATACAGTGAAAACCAAACCACTGCTTGTTACCGGACTCTGTTCCGTCAAGACAAGTGGAGGTGGGATGTATTGACAATTTTTAACATCATACTAGCATGAGTGATTCAGAATGCAGTGGACTCTCAAATGAGGCTGTTACCCCAGAAAACATAAAAAAAAGTCAACAAAAGAGTTTTGGCCGATCATAAATTGAAAGTGCATGAGATAGCTGACATTTTACAGATATCAGATGGCAGTGTGTTTACCATTTTACACTAACATTTGGATTTGCAAAAGCTTTGTGCAAAGTGGGTGCGTCGTGAACTCACAGTCGATCAAAAACAACAACATGTCAATGCTTCAGAGCAATGTTTGGAACTTTTCAGCAAATAATACAAACTAATCTGTGCGTCTATATGTTACAAAGGATGAAACCTGGCCCATCACTACACCCCTGGGACAAATTGGCAGTCATCTGAGAGGACTGCACACGACGAACCCTATCCAAAGCGTGGAATAACACAACAGTCTGCCATCAAGGTTATGGCATCCGAATTTTAGGATGCACGTGGAATAATTTTGATAGACTATCTTGAAAAGGGAAGAACAATCAACAGCGATTGTTACATAGCGTAGTTTGAGCGTTTGAAAGAAGAAATCGCAAAAAACGTCCCCATTTTGCGAAAGAAAAAGTGTTGTTTCATCAAGAGAATGCGCCGTCTCACAAGTCAATGAAAACCATGGTAAAATTGCATGAATTGCCCTTAGAATTGCTTCCCCATCCACCGTATTCTCCAGATTTGGCCTCCAGTGACAGAACCTCATATTCACAGAACTCAGGAAAATGCTCTAGGGAAAGAAATTTGGCCCTGATGAGGCAGTAATTGCTGAAACTGAGGCCTATTTTGAGAGTAAAGACAAATCGTACTATAAAAATGGTATCGAAAAGTTAGAAGATCGCTATAGTCAGTGTATTGCTCTCAAAGGCAGCTATGTTGAATAATAAAATTTAATTTTGCAAAAAAATTCTTTTGTTTTTAGTTATCCTATGGACTTATTGAATGACCTGTTATAATTGATTATTTTTTATTTATATGTGACTTTTCACAAGTAGTAACCAAAATATACCAAATTGAATTAGTTTCTTTGAAATTGTAATTCATTATATTTTTGTTCAGGATAATGTAATTTTGATTACACATGGTTCTCTTTTGAATCAGAGAATATAATTTTTATGAGTGCTTGAGAATTACATATTTTTAAATTAATTAATGGCATTTTAATTTTTTTACTGGTTTAAGCTATAGGAAAACCATGAATTCCTTTGCTTAATGCTTGAATTTTTATTTAACAGCTACACTATGCAGGGAAAATGAATTCCTTTGTCGAGACCAAAGGACTTGTGTTCCAGAACATAAGCGTTGTGATAGATCGAGAGATTGCCCTGATGGTTATGATGAGACTGGCTGCTCTTACCCTGGTTTGTTTTTATTTTATAGTATATAATGCATTATATTTCCTTTAACAAAGTTATTTAATTGCTATTTCTCTCGGTTTCATCATCTCTGAACCAAATATTTTTATCATGACATTTGGCTTTGGATTTTTTCTATTATTATTAATTTTTTAAATTTATATTTTCTCTTATTTTTTTATAACAATTCCTTAGAGTATAAATCCAGGGATACTTTAATAGGAGATGAAAGAGTTAGTATTTTGAAACTACTATTATAGAATATTGATATAAAACTTACACTTCCAAATTGCAATTTCATTCCATTCTTGACTCCCCTAAAAATTTTATTTCTTAGGAAGTACCATTAGGACAAAATGCATACATTGGCATGTTGGAAATCAGAAATAAAAAGCAAACGCAAGGAGTACCTAAAATGAAGTCACAAAATATCTTTATATTTATGTCATTGTTTCTCAAACTCCTTAGAAATTTCAATGCCAAAACACAGTAAAACCAAAAAGAAAAATTAATGGGGTTAAAAAAAATTGTTTTAGAGAAATTTAAAGCTATGAGACCTAAATACATCAAATTAGGTTTCTTATGTCTGATTGAGAAAAGACTCTTTGTCACCAAAATATTAAATAAAACTATAAAGAGAATGTAATTTCCAGTATGTGTATCAAATCTAAAGGTAGATAAATATAATTAAATGTGAGTACACATCCTAAAAATCTCTTGCTCTGAAAGGATTCATTTGATTATGAAACATATTTGAATATTAGCATCAATTTTATCACTGAATTTGGAAACATATACTTTTGGTATGTAGTATCACAGTCATCTTTATTTAAAATAGATTTTATGGCTCAGTTTATTATTACACATTATATTACCTGGTTCACATAGCATAGTTTAAATAATATATCAATCAATATACTATCGGCAACTTAAAACCAGAAGTCTTCTGAAATTGCTGAATATATATCAACTGAGATTTTTTTCAATTCTGTGCTTAATTTTTACTGGTATGTGAATAGAATTGTGCTTTGAATAACTAAAAACCCGCTGATCATGGAATGGTCAATTTTGGTTATGTTCAGTTATTCCAAAATTCGCCTTTCTAAAATTTTTGTCAGCTATTCATAGATTTCTTTATTAATATGGCATGACCAATATTTGTTAGATTTCAATTTAAATAGTAACAAAAAATATATCATACTTGAAGGGTTATCCAAAATATTTACTAACACTATTGACCATGTTTGTTGGTTGAAATTTATTACTTAAAATTTTGCAACACATTGTTTAATTTTTGTTTTATACTGAACATGCATGTGGCTTTGGGTCTTTGGGATAATAAATCCACTGATTAATACTCAACCTGAATTTATTATTTGTAGTTTAATACCTATTGTTCATCTACAAGCCTGCATGTTATCAAATTATAGCATTAGAAATGTTTAGTGAATTAAATGAGTTATTATTTCAACTGAATATCTTCGAAATTATATATAATTTATTTTTTTTACATTTAATTGCTCTGTTTCTGGTGTCATGTAGTGGTACTTTTCAAGCCATGGATTACTTATTTTATATGTTTACTCTTTCCAAGAAATTCTACATTCTTATTATGTATATAAATAGTTTCTTAGCTTCTGAGTTATTTAATATTTTTTATGATATTGGTGTTAAAAATTCAACATATATGAATATCTGTAATTATTATGAAAGCCTATTACTATATGTGGTGTCATAATATCAGGAAAATTATCTGTTGAATAAAAGTAAACAGGATTAGGCTTAGCCCATCATAAGAAGTAACTGGGCTTAATAATATTTCCCATTTGTGCTATAAATGTTACCATGTAATACTTTATATTCAGAATTCTTTAGTAGTTTAAAGATACATTCTTAACCCGTTACCTGTTTTTGACGTAATATTACGCGACGAGGTAATGTGGGTGGCCTGTTTTTTACGTAATATTACGTTCAGGTTATTCTTTCCTTTACCCTGTTTTTTTGACGTATTGTTTCGTTCTGTAAGCTGTGCCCGCTTGCTACTGCCATCTATCGGATCTTATTCATACTATTAGTCATATTAGGAAAAAAAAAACGATACTATTTCCCTCCTAAAGTGAACAGAAGAATGCCGTATTTACTTTTTCATCAATTTCACCACCAGAATTGAATCAAGGGGCGTTAGAAAAGCAAATAGTATTGAAACAGTTAAGGGGTTAATATAGAACAGAGTGCAGGATACGATATACTTCCTTTTATTATAAAGCCTATGGTGTAAATTTATTAATGTGAATCTGTTGTGGTTGCCTTCAAGTAGGAGAGAGAACAAAATATGAAAACAGAAGTATTATTATCATATAAACCTGTGTTTTGAAGTAAAAAAAGGAATAGAAACAAACAAAAGTTAATGAAATATGGTTAGAAAGTCACCGTCTATTGACCCAGAATGGTAATTTATTATAAACTATGGGCATTTACAGGTCAATGTCAAACTATATTTGAGTACTTAAACTATTCACAGGAATCTAAGACAAAACCTTATGAAAAATTAATCCGCAAGATAAAATGCATTAGTATTATAAGTCTGAATCTAATGCATCAATATTTTTGCATTTGTAGCATGATGGCATTATTGCTTTTTTAAAACCAATTTATATATAAATTATAACCAGTCATACAAAAATTTTTGAGTTCATAATGTGTTTAAGAAAGTTTAATGAGAATGGAATTTAATCAGTACCAGTGTTAACTGGGTAATGTAAATACATAGGTTATGCAATCCACAAGAATGCAAAAATTATTTTTCAAAATGTAAGACGATCCCCATTTTCTTTTGTAGTTCAAGAGTTATCATCATCTTAGATTTATGCAAAGTAATGGTCTTGAAATAATTACAGAACAATGACCATCTCCTCACATTTTTTAATAGATCAATTTATATGATAAGATCATTGTAAATAAGTAGAAAATAATAAACTATTTAAATTTCCTTTCTAGAAGCCAAATACAAAATTATAAATTTCAATCATTTACACCTAATGGGATAATAGATTATTCATTAATTAACGATTAGTTCTTAAAAATAGCAAAACATTCAACAATTGTTTTAAAACAAAACACATCAAAAAAGATTCCTTTGCTCAGTCAATTAGTTTTTGGTATATTTTTCTCTGTATGTGTATAAAATATTAAACAAATATTTTAACAGGTAACTGTGGTTCAGATGAATTTGTTTGTCCAGATGGCAGAACATGTGTACCAAACACTAAACGTTGTGACAGGATATCAGATTGTGTAGATGGTTGGGATGAATCTGGCTGCTATTATTCTGGTTAGTGTGTGCTGTTGCTTAGAATCTAATGTATTTTTGATACATCTTTATTTTATGATTTGGCCAGTGTATTATGAAATGAGATGGGTGAGATAAGATATGAAAGAGGTAATATCTTTTGAATATATTTTTAACAGACAATTGTGGTTCAGATGAATTCATATGTCCAGATCAGACTACATGTGTGAACAATAATAAGCGCTGTGATAGAATATCAGACTGTCCAGATGGTTGGGATGAATCTGGATGCAATTATCCGGGTTAGTTTCCTCTGATAAGTAGAATCTGAAAAATCAATATCTTTTGATTGACCTTTGGAATTATCTATAATGTCAAAATTACAAATCATAATTATTTTCTCTATTCATTAATTGATCCATACTGATTTCTCTGAGTAACTTTATGATACCTAAATATATTTTTCCAAACAGTCCAATGTTCTTCAAATGAATTTCTTTGTCGAGATGGCAAAACATGTGTGAATTCCAACAAACGCTGTGATGGAATATCAGACTGTGCAGATGGTTGGGATGAATATGGCTGTAATCAACCTGGTCGGTTTACATAGATAACATATAGCTGATACATATCTATTCGTTGTGAATGTCCTTGGATTTTGTTTAATAGAAATACATGAATCAGAATTAGTTTAGAAAATATTTCATGCCACAAATGGCTTGAATATACATTCTCAATATGGGAATAAAGATTAAATATTTTTTTAACAGGTCGCTGTGGTTCAGATGAATTTCTTTGCCCAGATGGTAGAACATGTGTACCAAACAGTAAACGTTGTGATAGGATATCAGATTGCAATGATGGTTGGGATGAAACTGGCTGCAATTACCCTGGTTGGTTTCCACTGATAAGTAGAAGCTTAAAAATCAATGTTTTGTGACTGTCCTGTGATATTATCTATAATATGGAATAGTAATTAATCATTATTTTCTCCATGCATTAATTGAATCAAGCCTGTTTCTCTGAGCTAGACATTCATTTTTGCATATATATATATATTAAAAGGGTCCAATGTTCTTCAAATGAATTTCTTTGTCAAAATGGCAGAATGTGAGTGCAATATAACAAATGCTGTGATGGCATATCATACTGCGCAGATGTTTGGGATGAATCTGGCTTTAATCAATCTGGTCAGATTACATAGCTATTATTTATTCATATTCAGCATTCACTTACAGTAGAAGTTTGCTATAACGAGAGTTGATAAATGATGAAAAATCTCTCCCTATAACGCACACTCATTATAGCTGACGGTCATTTAAAAACACCTTTCCGAGATTTATAACGACACCAAAAGTGGGCATATCAATTCTTCTGAAAATGTAATGAAAATAGATCATTTCATTAAAAAAATTTTATAACAATGTCACTAAAACTCACACACTCATAACTAATGTACGTCATGCATCAGTAGTATCTTTGGCAATGTTTCATAAACAATCATAGATACGGTATGACCTACAGTTAACAATTACGATTCTATAAATAAAAGGAGGTTCGAGAAACTGGCCATCATTGGGGGAATACTATTTGTGAGATAAGCTAAAGTCAACACAGTCAAATGAGTCCCTAGATGGGATCTCCCTCACTCTGGGTTAGAACTGGTGAAAATTAGATTTATCCTAGTTTGTTTTTTCCTCCCCTCTCTTACTTTCAATTAATCCCTTCTCTTGCCTGTCCATGAAAAGGGTACCTCCTGTTGCTTGGCAGTCTCTCCCTCAACGTCTGACCTTCACTATTACTTTTTCCTACATTGTCTACAAGTCTTGCTCACTGCTCCATATGTTCTTTTATTCTCATCGTTCATCTATACAGATGAAAAAAGCACTGCTTTGAAACCTACACACTCATGAAAAAACAAAGACAACACTGGTTCGTGTGAAAATAATATTTTTGTAAGTACGTAAAATTTTATTTTGTAACAAAAATATATTTTATGCTACTCTTAAAAATCATCATCATTACTCTTTTAATATATCTATGCGCACACATACCTGTGTAAAGAAGCTTAAAAAATCGGCCTTCCTATCAATTTACGTCCGACTGCCACTTGTTCAATGGGAGAATTTTCCTCTAAAACAGGAAAATAAAGACAAGTAACAATAATATGCTATCATGTAATGTACAAAAAATAGTGCTACAAAAACATTTCATGGATTTAATTACCATTTAGCCATGCAAACGAACAAAATAGTTGACCCTTTGAAAAAAGAAATCCACTGACCCACTGGATTACAAAATGTGAACAGCAAAAAAATCATTTAACTCATGAAAAAATTAATCAATTGTGGTTTGCTTAAAGTTTTTTTTGCATAGTGTTTAGAAACAAAATCTTCCACGATTTGAAGGCCTTAACATCATTAATTGAGGCAATTTTAGGGATGTACAACAAATTTATTGCTCCCAATGCTTGTGCGGGATACTTACTGCTGGGAATTTCACATATTCTTTCAACACTGTAATCATCAAATGATTCACCACCGTCATAATTCTGCTGCTCTATTAGTTCATCTCCGGTCATTACACAGCACACAGTAATATCTTCATCTACCATTACATAATCCTCAAATGTGCAGCATGTTTTCAGTAGACTCAATACAACCTTCCAACTCTCAGCATCTATGGATTCTTCGACCAAAACTTATGTTGCATTTTTCTTGATTCGTGTATGCATAAAACGCTTATGTATTATTTCAGGCGTATTTTATTCCACGAAGCTGCTAACCTATGGATTGCTTCTAGTGCATTCCATTAAAGATTTTTTCTGCAACTGCCAATTTCTTCATTAATGAATTGATGAGCATTGATCAAAAGTGGTGTTTTAGCACACGAATGACGCCTTGATCTAGTGATTGTAACACACTCGTGCAATTGGGAGGAAAAAAAACTAGTTCAACATTCGTCATTTTAAAGTTTAGGTATGTAAACAGCGATCCACAAATAACATAACTCTTCTAGTTTTTCCTTCAATTCTGGCATCAAAAGCACAAAGCCAATTTAAAAAAAGGTAGGATGTCATCCATACTTTTGTGTTGGACGTGCTACATAGAATACTCGACTGGCCACATATTGATCGTGGGCATGCTGACTTTCCAATGACTAATGGCTTCATTTTATCAGTTCCATCCATATTTGTGCAGAGGGAAACTGTTATTCTTTCCTTGCTATGTTTATCACCTTTGCACTGGTCACCCTTCATGGCCAAAGTTCTTTCTGGCAATAAATTGTAAAAGAGGGATGTTTCATCCGCATTGTATAAATCCTTAATGGGGTGAATCAAAACGTGGAGTTCAAAATGAATAGTACAACAATTAAAATAAATTACTACCTATAATAATTTCTAGAAAATTTTCCTTCATAAATAAATTATCTTTGTCTAGTATCTTTCCAAGATCAAATTTATGAATGGGACAATCTTCCACTGCTTTGGAGCTGTCATTCTGTGATTCACTGCTGATGTGATGAGGTGAAATCCCTCTTCTACCTGAAAATCTATTTAACCTGCCTTCAAAATTCTCTCTTCTCATTCTTATGACAAAGTTTTTGTTTTTTCTTTGAGCATGGTCACCAGTGTTTGGAACTAGACTGAACGTTGCTGTGAAAACCAATCAAACAACACCGATTCCAATTCAGTATTATTTGCCAGTCGCATTTTCTTGCTACTCCCTGCTGCATGTTGTAATGTATAGGCAGCCCTAATTTTTTCTTCATTCTTCAGAATGGTGAACA
>WURS02000018.1:7561026-7579372 GCA_011762765.2 Rhinocypha anisoptera
GACTGTCCAGATGGTTGGGATGAATCTGGATGCAATTACCCTGGTTGGTTTCCACTGATAAGTAGAAGCTTAAAAATCAATGTTTTGTGACTGTCCTGTGATACTACCTATAATATGTAATAGTAAATAATCATTATTTTCTCCATTCATTAATTGGATCAAGCCTGTTTTTCTAAGCCTTAAATTAATTTTCTGCATGTTTTTTGAAACAGTCCATTGTTCTTCAAACGAATTTCTTTGTCGAGATGGCAGAACGTGCGTGCATTCCAACAAACGCTGTGATGGAATATCGGACTGTGCAGATGGTTGGGATGAATATGGCTGTAATCAACCTGGTCGGTTTAAATAGACAGAATATATCTGATAAAATTCTATTCTTTGTGAATGTCCTTGGATTAAAAAAAATAGAAATACATGAATCAGAATTAGTTTAGAACAAATGATCATGACATATATAACTTGAGAATACATTCTCAATAAGGGAATAAAAAGTTTAAAATATTTTTTAGCAGGTCACTGCGGTTCAGATGAATTTCTTTGCCCAGATGGTAGAACATGTGTACCAAATACTAAACGTTGTGATAGGATATCAGATTGCAATGATGGTTGGGATGAAACTGGCTGTTTATATTCTGGTTAGTGTGAGCTGTTAGCTGGAGCTACATATTTTCTTTATGATTTTTAATATGTCATTTACCTGTGCAGAATGAAATGATATGAATATTTTAGTGGGAAATTGCAGCTCATATATATTTTAACTATATTTAACAGGCAATTGTAGGTCTGATGAATTCATATGCCCAGATCGTACTACATGTGTTAACAATAATAAGCGCTGTGATAGAATATCAGACTGTCCAGATGGTTGGGATGAATCTGGATGCAATTACCCTGGTTGGTTTCCACTGATAAGTAGAAGCTTAAAAATAAATGTTTTGTGACTGTCCTGTGATACTACCTATAATATGTAATAGTAATTAATCATTATTTTCTCCATCCATTAATTATTCATGCCAATTTCTTAATTTAATTGTATCATTCTAAAATATATTTTTTTATAGTCCAATGCTCTTCAAATGAATTTCTTTGTCGAGATGGCAAAACATGTGTCCATAACAACAAACGCTGTGATGGAATATCGGACTGTGGAGATGGTTTGGATGAATCTGGCTGTAATATCATTGGTCGGTTTATATATAACGTTATGCTTATTTAAGAGTATGTTGTGCAATGTCTTTTTTATGTTTTATATTATATTTATCCAAAAGAAGTAGTTTTTATAAACTCAGAAAATTAATGATTTAGTTTTTATTACCCATGTCCTTCGAGTTTATCATATAAACATAATCATCTTTATAACTTAAATATGTCTATATTTTTATATTATTTTGGTTGTCTACTTAGGATTTTTGTTATAACTTGATTTTTTCTTATTTTAAACACTGATTAATATGTAACAGAAGGGTAAATGATTTTAAATTCAGATAATTCATTGTTGTAAGTCTATGTTTTCTAGCACCTATTTCTGACTTTAGGGTACAAATTATCATTTATTATTTTTACCTACTTTTATATATTTTAGCTTCTGTTCCTTATTTTAATGTTTAATCAGAGACTTTACATTTTTAGTAGTTCAAAACTATAAATGTATAAAGTAATTTTAAATCTTTTCAATAAAATAAAATCTCTTCAATATTATCAGAGCCATTTGGAGAAATTTTCAAGCTTAGAAATAATGTAATGAAAAAACAGGATAAAAATTTAGTAACAACTACAATGAATAACTAAATGATAACCAATTCCTTGATTACTACTATATTACACCAGATCCAGTCTTTATTCTCATAATTTCGGTATGCATGGAAGTGTAAAAAATATTTGCAATAATACCATGCTGCTGTTTGTAATTTTGCTTTTAGTATAAGGAACAACTATAGTTCCATTGATACTTTTTGTGGCTCTGCTTAACATTTCAACTTTAATGTAAGAAACTTTAAATTTGTAATGGAATTTCTTAATTTTTTGCATGAAATTACACTTTGTATTTACTAATTGCATGTTCTTGTTTGGTATTTGGACCTTTTGAATTAATATTAAGTATTATTCTGCTCAGTTTTCATAGTAATTTTTTCAAGATTTTAAGTGAATTTTGATTGGACTGGAATAACTTTCAATCTCTATACTCCTGTGAAATGGACAAAAGATTATGGTTTATTCTCTTATAATAACCTATGCCTCCATTTTTTATGAAAAAATACCTAATTAACTCTTCACATAGGTACATTAAATTCTTGAACATTAAAAATGAATGTGGACACTAATAATTACATAATAATGCTTTAAAATATTTTTATAACCAGGACTATGTGGACCAAATGAATTTATATGTGATGACCGAAGAACTTGTGTTGAAGCTCATAAACGTTGTAATGGTGTGCCTGATTGCCCTAGTGGCTGGGATGAATATGGCTGCAGTCATGGTGTGTTTTGTATAATAAATTCCAGGAGAAGTTAATGAATGCAATATCCTGTCAAGTAATATTAATTAATTAATGTGGGGCATGATTGGAAAGATATGTAAATTACATAAAATACATGTAAATATTAAATTAATTTTCCTGAATTACAATTATCATTTATCACATTCATTGGAACAGTTCCAATTGGCTTTTTAGTAATTCATTAATAGTTAAGTATTTGTTTAAATTAGCTTTGTGATTATTCATATCTATCCCTCAGAAACTCATTCTAAACTCTAAGTCACTTAGAATCATTATCTCATTTATCGAAATGAGATAATGAGTTCTAAAGTGTAGACAAGATATTTTAGAATAAGTATTTCATTTACAAAATGTAAAAAAATATTTTGATAGTAATAGTATAATAGATCATTTGTCAAAATGCTATTATATAATCAAATAAAATCTTTATTCATCATTAGATGGTTGCACACCACAATAGATTTCATTAAATGATGTTCCAAGTTAAATTTCATTTTTAACTCATTTAACTCATAAAATCACATACTTTGCTAGGTAACTTAAGTGTTGACTATTATTTATGATAATTTTTTTTTTTCTTGATTTGCATCCATAAATTCTTTTAGTTATTGGGACATTATTTGTCGCTACATATGGTTTGTAAATTAGAGTTGTAACTGAGTTCAGTTTAGAGCAGGCTCGACTGTTATGTTTATTTTCATCATTTACCAGAACAGAAGAAGAAGTTAATAATTATTTTAAAACTACTTTTAAATGTTTCCCTACAGCAAAGTCATAAGGAATTGTCAGAATATCAAATTAAATTGCTGCATTTTAGTTCACAATAAATTTTTTTAATTATTATCTATATCTATGCTTTATGCATCCTTAGTAAATCAATATATAGCATGTTTATTGGTTCGTTGAAGGGCTATCATGGGAAGAAAACCTTTTTAATGTTTTATCTCTGCAAAACATGATAGCTGTCATGTGTTCACAGGCAATGCTTGTTCTTGCTAATATTTCTACTAATGTACTATCTTCTTGTTTTTTTTTCTTTCTCAATCTCTTTATTAATGTCCTGGGCATGATTGCATGACTTTCTTATTTTATATTTTTTAGATTTATTAATGCTTTCTTGAGGAGTTTTTATGCCATACTCGTATTTAGGTAGGGAGAAAGAATTAAGTTTTTACTACCAAAGTCAGTGTCCATATGTGAGTAATCTATTCTCTTTCTAATTTACATTATTCCAGAAGGTTGTTACCCTAATAAAAATCTTTATTGTTAGGTGATTGTTCTGCTAATGAGTTCCTGTGCCCTGATCGGAGAACATGTGTTCTTAATCACAAACGCTGTGATAGGATTCCAGACTGTCCAGATGCTTGGGATGAGTCTGGCTGCCAAACTAGTATGTTTCATTATATGATTTATATCCATTGCTCTTAAAATACTAAAGGTGTTGATCATTTTACTTAATAATTACTGCTTAAGTTTTATCATTTTTTATATTCTTGTTAAATTAATTTTTATTTTGGAGTCCTGCCATGTAAGACGTAATGAGAACTATATAAAAACTTCACATGAGAACTCTTTTAAGAAAAAAAATAATAATGTGTTATATTTATATTTGATGATTTTTAAAAATTAAATTTTATCATATTTACATGTTATATCCATGGTTATTTATACTTTGTCTCCATGTTTTTGTACCTACCATTTATTTAAAAACTGTATAGCTTCCCAGTGGCCATAATACCTTTGAAGATTTAAAAGTGTTTTTTATTATTGCCTTCTTAGGTCACTGTTCATCAGATGAGTATCAATGTGCTGACAAGAGGACTTGTGTTCCAAATTTTAAGATTTGTGATAGGGTTAGAGATTGTCCTGATGGATCTGATGAATCTAGATGCCCTGGTTTGTCATTTTTTTATACCTTATTTTTTCATACCTTATTTTTTCATCTTGAAATTATTTTATTTATAAAATAATTCAGATAGCACTATCAGGTTTTGAACATGTTGATTTTTTTTCTTTTATATAGCCCAATGCCGATCAAATGAGTTCCTATGCCCAGATCAAAGAACATGTGTTCCTGACTACAAGCGCTGTGACAGGGTCAATGACTGCTCTGATGGATGGGATGAGGCAAGCTGTACTTACAAAGGTTGGTTTTGTCCATTACCATAATGTTCTCCTATGTAGAAGTCACACACAGGCTACATTATATCAAAACAAATGATAATAATATATTTTTAATCAATGAAATCCATGTAAAATACATGAAGATCATAATTAACCCTTTGCGTCCCATAAGACAATATATCATCATTTACAATATATGCTTGAAGTACCAACAATCATATATCATCAAATGGCACTCAAAGGATCAAAGTAGACAATTCTATTGCATTAGAATTGACAATGGGTTTTTATTCACACATATTATGAAGGAAGTATCGTCTTTCAAAAGCAGAAAAAATCATGAAAAGATGTTGATAAATAAACAAATGGCAGCTTTTTAAACAAAAGATTATAAACTTCCTAAAATACCTATGGCACTTCTTGGAATTCCCATCGATAAATCGGTGTCACCCAAAGAGTTTAGAATGCAACTCAATAGCAATAAAGACAACATTAATAGAAAGGAACTTAGAATACAGCTGTGTTGCCTTTGTAGCCTTAGCACTCAATTTTTCAAGGTTTAAATTTAAGGATTTCTGTGGAAATTATTTTTTTATAAAATAATTAAGTGTATTTCCAGCCAAAATTTTTAATTGTGGTAGCAGTAGTTTCAATCCCTTGGCATTATCATCAAGTACAGAGTTTACAGAGTCATTCCAAGGTACATATACCAAAACAGGAAGAGGGGAAGGGGGTATGTGTAATGGGAGGTTGGTTTGAGTGGTTGGGTTTCTGGAGGAGGTGGACTCATCCACAGGGGAAGGGTAATTGGGAGAGAAAAGTGAAAGGTAAGACAGTGGATGATCATAACCTTTTGACTATTAGGGACATGAGGTAATCTGGAAATGGAGAATGTCTCTCAAACACTATGTCATTGACCAATATGTCATATTAAATGTTTCTTTTACACCAACTCTTATAGCTTCTCCAACCTTCATTCTTTTCTTCATCATGTGCAAAAGATTTATGTTAAATTTGATCCAGTGCCCTTCCTCCCCCAGGTGTTTGACAAAGTGGGACTTAGAAATTTTCCATTGAAAAGATTTTTTTTTCTAGTGTCTCTCAAAGGATCTGCCTGTTTGTCCCTGGAAATTTTTCCATTTAGGTTGAAACTATTAGTACCTAAATAAAAATTTTGTGGGAATGCTATGTTCATCATTTCATACATGAATTATTTGGTCTATATTAATTGAAAAGAGGAAAACTAGAGACTAGGTGAAATATTTGTGACCTCTAAAGTAATCAGACAGAAGAAGTAATGGTTGTGGAGAATCAGAACGGACTGTATTAGATAGGAGATTAATAGCTACTCTTTTGTTCACTTACTTTTAACTGGAATCTGGTTCAGAAACATGATTTTTGTGAAAAAATATGAACATAGAATATAATTGTAAGACTTGGTTTTGGAAAAGCATAGAAAGAAGTGTTAGACATGGCAATAGAGGAAAGGAAGTCATTACTAGAGAACTAAAGAAGGCAAAAAGAGTAAGAAGTACAAAAAGATAAATGGATGATTAAGACTGTAGAAGAAGATTTCATGTATGTTTGGTAATTGAGGCAGAGGGATGAAGAAAAAAGCAGTTTAGAATAATGGCAATTAGGAAAAATGCAGAGCTGGATTAATATCTATCATAAGGTAAAGCATAGTTTTGGGGTCCTTTGAAAGCCTATCTCTGAGAGGTTAATTATGGTATAGTAGTAAATAGCTAGGTGCTTGAATTATTTTATAATATCAGTCTTTCAGTTTCAACAGAGTAGTTAAACCATAATGCACATTCATAAGGTTCATAGTCTGCATTGTAGATAAAGATGAACTGAATTAAAAAACTAAAAAAACTTATGTGCTTTTTGCAGAGACTTGTTCTCCAGAGGAATTTACATGCCAGGATGGAACATGTATTGACAGCCGAAGGCGATGCGACAGAAGGACAGATTGTGATGATGGATCAGATGAGCTTGCTTGTGGTGAGTTACATGATTATGTGATTGCATTTTCATTCACTAACATGCATCTCATATGTGACAGAGTTTCATTCATGTACTAACATTCATGCTGGGTGTGATTGAGATTTACACTTCATAATATTAACCTAATCTTCTCTTCATCATTACAGTAATTATAGAGTGAGATTTTTTCCCCTGCATGTGATTTCCTTAGATAATTTACTTACAATCAGTTTTAGCAAATGAATTCATACTAAGTTTTATTCAGCTCAGCAGATGGTTATCGTTGTGCATAGCAAAACATCTCTGGTCTTATACCCTGCTTTGCCCATTACAATCAATTTATATAATTTTTATCTTTCCAAGACATTGGACATGTTTCATTTTTAAACAAAACTCATAATTTTAAGTTAATCCCATCAGTAGTGAAAATAAGTAAAAATATTGTGAGAAATTAATGAGTCTTGGATTATTAAGAGGTTTTGTGCTGCATAATATTTATTTCTGCCATTATTAATGTCTCAATTCTAAGGACGGTCAACTTTATAATTTTGGTTGTGCCAATGCAATGCTATAACAATTATTTGTATGCATTTACAATTGTAGTGAGGTGATGCAATTAAACACACCCTATTTATCAACGGACTATGCTATAATTAGAATAAAGAGTTAAAATTGTTTCATTTCATTTGTACTAAAATTCCATTTAGTGTATTAATTGTTTCTCTAATGATAAGGACTAAATATACACATTATTTCTTAATAAAACTTATATTGCAACATGATCTATAAATCCAGATCCTCATTTCAGTTGTATTCAAACCCTCATATCCATTTTTAACTTGCTATTTTGATGTTGCATTGTGTGTTAATATTTAAAATTATAGTTAGGGAAGGACATTTGAGTCAATTACCATGCTTCAACATTCCCTTATTTATGAAGACCACTTCATCCTTTGTTTGTGTTCAATTAATAAGAGCAAATGGGTAAAAACCTTATACTGGCAGTAAATATTCAAGGCTCTTTATATCCATATAAACAAATAGATTGTAATGCTTGTTTAAATAAGATATTTCGATGAAAATATCCTAGTCATTTACAGTCAATAAATTTTTAAATTTAACTTAGATATCTTTAATGTATACTTTTATTTTGAAATGTATATAGTAATTTTTAAGGCATAACTGAATGAATAACATGCTCGTGCGTTCCATATAAAACATTATGCTGATTTAAAATTTGCAGGAGAGCAGAGTAACTGCTTGCCTAATGAATTCATGTGTGGTGATGGGTTGTGTATTGACATCAAGCATCGCTGTGACAGTTTGTATGATTGTCGAGACTTCTCAGATGAGCAAAACTGTCTTGGTTAGACTGCTTCTTCTAGTGCTAACTTAATTTAGCCTTTTCTGTCTTGTATGTTGTATGCTTCATTGGTGTATGGAGTCCTTTGAAAATCACAGCTGAACATTCTTTCCTTAGTAACAAATAACTTAGCTTATTTGACTCAGTGCTAGGGAAAAGCATGGTAGATTTTTCTGTTCAATTTAAAGTCTTTATGAAATGTTTTGCCCTAAAGCTTGATCAGTACAACCTCATTAATTATTAATGTAATCAAATTACCACATGTTTGAGTCATTCTATTTCATAAAGTTATTTTTATTTCTATTGCTGCCTTTTAATGCACCTCACTCTTATAAATGTGATGTTTAATTTAAAACAAAGCGAAAATCACACAAATATTTTGATAATGCTTACATCCCCTAAAGCATTCCAACTTTCTTTGGTAGAATATAACTGAGGCTCATATCTGTTTAATTGCCAGACCATCTAGTTTCATTAACTATTTACCATATTAGTAATAGGTTAAATTTCACTTATTAAAAGCCATTATATGAGCACCAGCAGATATGTATCCTGTTACCAACATAAAGTATTTTTTTGTGTCATTAGTTGAAAGTGTTTACCCTCACCCTTCTAAAAACTATAGTCTTTACGTACCTTTACCTTTACAAATATACCTTTACTCCTATTTTTCAAACTTATTTGACACAATATATGCTTTTTATGCATTTCTTATAGCTTCATGCATGCATGCATTTCTTAAGTAGGTGCTTAATGTGAAATGTCAGCTTCAAGAAAGTATTAGGGTAATTTTATAGAAGCCAATCTCGTGTGACCCACCAATTGGGTACAACACCTGTGGGGTGGAGTGGCCATAGCCGTAGGGGTGGTGGGCTCTGTCGTGAACATGTTAAGGAGATCAATGTAATATCCATGACTAACATCCACATAACATTGCCCTGAAGTTATGTGGATAACAATACAGTATCCATAGCTCCCCAAAAGCAGAAAACCACCCCTACCTATATTTGGATGCTTAATTTCATATTTTTTAGTCTATTAATATAAGTTAATAACCACAGTGATAACTTACTAAATTCATAGGTCAATTTACATTAATTTATTCAAAGAACAAAGAATTTATATCTGCTATATTTTTAAATTAATACATAAGCCCCCACTCTATTTCTATGGTTTGAAAAGATACCCCTTAAAATACCAACATTATGCCAACACAGGCTAATCATGTGGAGTGGAATTCATATGTCTTTACATCCCTTTTCAAACACTTGTTAACTTTTTACATTGTTTATGCTGATGAGTTAACAAAATATTTCTTTCAAATATTGCATATAGAACTAGGTTCAAAAAGAAATAATTACATTTCATTTTTTCTTTGAGATGTTATCAACTACAAAGATTAATTATCATCATCAGGTATTTCATCACAAACAGATGTCTTCTTGAATTAGACATAATGTCTTTTGGATATCAATAATTATTTATGAATATCAATACAGCGTTGTTTGCTACTTGAGCTTCTATTGATAAACAAAAGTTGTTAAAGATTATTTTTGCATTTTACTAATATTTATTTACTCTGAAATGATCAGTTAATATGCTTTTTACATTGTCCTCTGCTTGATTTAAATGTTAATTGAATAAATACTTTGCTTTTTTCCTGTTATAATATTCACTCCCATTCATTTCATTTCAAACCCCAAAACATATTTTCTATCGATTTTCTACTTCCAGACTGTTACTTTTGGCTTTTTCTTTTTATTTGCTCTCTAGTAGAAATAGTGTAGATACAACTTGTTTTATTAATTGCATTAGATTGCCGGAGTAATGAGTTCAGGTGTGCCTCTGGAGAATGTATTCCACATCATTACCGTTGCAACAGACGATATGATTGTCAAGATGGGAGTGATGAACAAAACTGTCGTATGTATTTTACTATATGTATTATTAATACTTTGATGGGTGGTTAGCAAAAGGTGTTTACAATACTTACACCATTACATATAAGCATTTTTAAAGTCCATTGTATGTTCATGACAATGTATGAGATTTATAGGATATCAAAATGGTGAAATAATAATTTATAAAAAACCTGCAGAAACTTAGATTGATATACCATACTGGTCAAGTTATTTTGTGATACTATATTATTTCTTATATGTACCTTTAAAAATCACATTCACACACAATATTCCATTACCTAAAAAAATATAGGATTCTGAAGACACTTCAATAAAGAGAGATCATAATATTTTATTTTTATAAGTTATTATGAAAAAATTTTCATATAAGTTAAAATGCAGTTGGTTTTCAAAATCTTGAATACATACCGTGTAAGTAGATTTGACAACTCATTTTAATAGAGCTAATACTTTGATAAATATAGATATACATTTTAAATCGAAAGGTACATACAATAACCAGCATATTGAATCAATACATAAAGTAGCTTTTATGTAAATGTTTCAATGGTGAAACTGTGATGCCATTCAAGTTTTCACTTATAGGGATACCAAACTGGCATATCTAAATGATAAGTGAATATCTCACTTCATGTGACTTGGCTAATTTATACTTAGTTAATCGAAGAGGATGTAACAAACTATGACTGAATTAATTTGTTCATTACTTAGACAACTCATTACTTCCTGACTTAATAGAGTACTTAACCAATTTTTATGTTTGCTGATAATCAAACTATTAATTGTATACAATTATGAGCTTAATTTAAAAACTGCATTTTAATTACTGTAGTATAATCTTCTTCGCCAAAATGTTGGCAAAATAATATTCAATCTCAACTCAAAATATGTAATGCCCTTTGTGATCCATACATTATACACTCCTATCATGTATAAGGTTTCTTTAGTCTAGGGAATAGGTTAAAAAACTTGAAATTTTCACTTAAATTTTTAAAAGTAGAAATTGCAAGTTTTTTAACCTATTTCCTAGATTATGGATCGTTTCCACTACATCTCACCTGTCTCTATAGTGTTTTCTTTAGTCTCTTGATTGTAAATGCATTTTTAAGTTTTACTGTTTGCAGGTGGAATATGTACTATCATTTTGTTAATACTGCCTTACATTTGGCTGTTTCAGTGTTATTATTAACTATACACTTGTTACCCAGATAGACATAACCTTAAATAATATGGAATAGCTAGGGGTGCACTGCATTTTCTTAACTCTTTGAGATTTGACATGATTTCAAATTGGCATAATAAGCCATGGCAAATTGCCTTTCTGTAATTGCTTTTTGGTTTTTTCCATTATTGGGTGCGTAGAGTTGTGTATCTACTATTAATCAGTAGCTTCCACATTTAAGCATGATTTTGTGTTTAGAACAATTAGCATACTGCAAATAAATTAGTATTTGAGTGTGAATTGCTTTGATAGAATTTTAGTTTTTGAAAATCAGCATGTAGATATTTACTTTCAGTTTCATTTGATGATTTACTGATACATTATTTTCAGTGGATTCCTTATTAAATGAATTAAGATGATGTGATTTATTTTCTAAATTTATTTGTTAAAATACCCATTTTTATATGTTCAGTAAATGATTCTGTTTTATTTAAAATTTTGCAATGGACTTCCATAATAATTATTATAAAAGAGTATTTAATCTTGATAAGCTCATTATGCACTCTAATTCTTTTTCATTGTTGCAACATTTATAAAAATATATTATATATTATATCCTTGGAACTTTTGGAAAAATCCAAACCACTGCAAATATTTAAATAAGAGTATTTCATATAACATCAAATAATGCTTTTCTGAACAAAAACATTTTGTTCATAAAATTTCTAATGACTTTCTTCATGTAATTCTTGCCCTTATGTTCAATCAGAAAACATACTAATGTATATATCCTGTTTTCTTCATAATTGTGATAGCTTGAATAATTAATGCTTTTTCATTATTTGAAATATTCTGTAACCAGAACCAACAACCACTACACCAGCACCAGTAAGATGTGGTCCAAGGGAATATTTATGTAGAGTCAATGGAAGATGTCTGTCACAAACCACTCACTGTGATGGAAAAATTGACTGTCCTGATTATTCAGATGAAGCTGATTGTGGTAAGCCTATTGCTTTACATTTTCTGTTAATTATTAAAATTAAGTTCAATAGATACATTGTAATTTTGTTTGTTAAGTAAGAAACAAATTTATAAATAAAAAAGGTGGAAAAAACATGATACATATAAAAAATAAATTTGAGTAACGATAATGTTACTCAACTTATTTAAAGAAGGTACAGTAAAGTGAACACAATTACATGAAAAATGTGGTCATTTAAATATCTTGTATTATTTGGGATATTCAGTCCTATGTATACATTATACACAATCAATTACTATAGTAATTTTTTTTAAGGTAGGACACTTAAAATCTTAACTTTCTTATAATCTTAATAAAAAAAACTTAGATCAAATCCAAAAACTTAATTTTGGTCTACAAATAGGTGCGGTTCATTCCTGGTTAAAACATTGGGCATTGATTCCATAAAATTTCAGTTTAAAATGTTTTTCCTCTTCATTTTGTCACGCGTAAAGGCAGCACACAATTCTGAAAAAATTAATAAAAATTTTAAGAGGATTGTGCAATAAGGTAGAAATAACATCATATGTATTTGGACATAAACACATTTATACATAAAATTTTTATATGGTACCAAGCTCTATTTGTATTACAAATTGCTGCCATCCAGCTAAACTGATAAGGATATTAAATTTTTATTTAAAAGGATTAGTTTGTTTATTTTAATTTTTGTAAAAGTAGATGTTAGATTCTATATGCAGTTGTAAGCAGTTAGATGCTAATAATCATTGAAATTCAAAAACTTAATGTATATGAGCAAAAACTAATCTATGAAACATCCATTTTAAATGGGCATCTCAGAATTATTTATAATAGTTAACTAAGCAACTTAGCATTTACTTATTTGTGATAAATTTTATTAACAAAGTAAGATAATAACAGATGTGCTGTAATGTAAGAAATTTTGCTTGCTTACATTCTTTCTTACTTTTTTAGTTAAGAAATATTATTTCAAAAAGTTAATGAATTCCCCTGATTTATTTTTTAAAATCCCAGGCATCCATGCCTAAATATTATCTTTTAAGTCTCATGAAAAAATTAAAGTACCAATTGCAGTCATTTATATTTTTTAAAGTATTATATTTGAAATATTTTTCAAAAATATTACAAATTAATAATTATTAGTTACACCAGTGTTAATGAATATATGGAAAATTTGGGACGTAACAATGGTTATAAATTATATGGGAAAATAGTATGGAAGCCATGTAATTGGAATGAGTTCCGGTGTGAGAGTGGGCCCTGCATCCCACTGAGGTGGCGCTGCGATGGAAGAAAGGATTGCCCAGAAGAAAGCGATGAACTTGACTGTAGTAGTAAGTTATATGTAAATACATGATGGATTATGCACTTTCAAAGCCTGTTCATGTAACTTACAAGTTAAATGTCGAGTATCTACAGGATCGAGTATTGTACAGATCAGTTGTATGAATCAAAATTATGAGCTGATAGCAATTAACATTGTCATGTACTAAGCTGTAATAATGGGCCAGGCATGTTCACAATCTTATGATTGTTACTATGAATTTGTTGCAATTGTTGTATCTGCACCTTAAGACAGAGTTTTATTATGAAACCAATAGTTTCCCCTGATAATTCAGTACATAGTTTCTCCATATTTTTTTCTAATAATCTACTTTTGTTATTTTATTTATAAGTTAAATGATTTAACTTGATTTATTTAAATTTCAAAATATATAATATTATGGCCAGTTTAATTCACTATCACGTTCCCTTACTCTTGCCACTTTTTTTTGCTTCAATTTGACTCAAATATATATAAGTAATAAATTTGTCTTCTTCTATCACAATACCCAAATATCAACTCCCTGACAGGGAAAAAGACCAAGGCATTTCTCTGGGAAACTCATATTGTCTGGTCATATAGGAATCTTACTCATCCCTTCTTTTAAATTTAATGATTTAAATTCTTAAATTCTCATTTTCAAGTGAAGCTTTTGAAGTAAAAAAAATAATTCTAACTGCCTGCCCTAATAATATTATTAATTTAGCATTGCATCCACTAAATGCATCTGTAAATGCAATTTAATTAACTAAAGTCATTAAAAAATAAATAATATAATATTTTATAACTATTTGCAAATGTCGTATGAAATCCACAAGAAGTTTTTAGGTATATGAATGGAATGGAAAAATATAATAACAAACATTCAATATTCATAGCAATATATATACACCACACAAATTTACAAATTAATTTGCAGAACATCATTTAAATTTACTTGTCAAATTTTAACTTAAAGGACTTGAATTGAGTAATTTAATCAATGAAAAAATGGCATTTGATGAATTGTTGCCATTATTTTAAGAATATATTTAGGTCATGGTAGCTCAATGAGTTCATTGGAATTAAGGCCCAGTGATGCCTCTGGACACCTCCAGCTTAACCCAAGCTAAGTGATTTTCTGGGTACCACATATTCATTGAAAAATCACAGGCAGCCTAGGTAAAGGAACTAACCCCTCTACCCTGATGTGTGAATTTTCACATGACATTGTGCTTAGTACTCAGACGGCCCTACCATCACAACTGGCCCTATAGGATTCAAGACTGGTTTTTTTGCTATAATTATGTAGATTAGAAAATGAAAAAATCTAAATACAGGTATATTTCAAATCCCCTCTACAACTTATTCACAAGAATTTCCAGCATTTGCACTTTTACAATACATTAAATAATAATTTTTAAAATTTCCCTTCTGGTTGAGTAATGTATGCATGCTTTCTTGCTACAATATGTAAAGACAGGAGAAGAATTTTATTAATGAAAATTGTTATGAACATAGGAATTGTGACCTTAAATTTGCACATAAAAAATGAATAGGTATTTATAATGTAAATTTAGATTTTATCATTGAACAGTTCAAAATGTAGTCATTGAGTAGTGAAGGAGTGCAGTTTCGATGATTTTATATGTGTGTAGAGAGGGTTAGAAAAATAAAAATACCAGAGAGAAAAAAACGGGCAGGGTGTATATAGCAAAGTATGAAATTAGAGATTTTTTAGAAAAGTATGAATATGTGAAGTAGAAAGCGAATGGCAGAAATATTAAAAAAGAAAAGAATTTATAAGGTAGATAGGGAATGTATGTAATAGTAATGAATTTATTTGTCCATAGCTCACATAATTAACACTTTTTACCATTGATATATATGACTCTTCAAACACAAATATAATAACTGTATAAAGAATTAACAAAAAATTCAGCAATAGAAACAATTTTTAATATTTAAATATTTCTTAAAAGTAGTCAATTGACTGTGAGCCTTATGCTCACCTGAGAGTTTGTCACACAGTGGGAAACCCATTTATTTAAGTTCTGTACCTTCATTTCTTGTTCATACGTAAGGCATTAGCAATATTTTTGTTTACTACTGTTGTTATTGATGAACATTGAATTTTTTACACACCCAGAGTAAATTCTTTTTGGGGGAAGAACGTAGAAAATATATACTAACTAATACAACATACAAACACAGGTAACAGGTGGCCTTTCTTATAGGATGAACCTTAAAAAAGAAACTGTAGTCAAAGTGAGAATAGAATTCTCCATATTTCAGTCAAATATAGTAAGAACCTTGTGCTGAAGAATGATGATTATTTTATTCTTAAAAGTAATAACTTTGTGCAGAAACTGTGGTTCTTAGGTGCCTTAGAGGAAGTGTTTTGTAATTTATAAAGTTAATCAGAAACTGAATTACCAATAATTATTCACGAAAATTATAATGTGTAATAGATATAACATTGAAGAGTAACCTGATTTAATGTGATTTCTTCAATGGTTTTCACAACCATATGTAGTTGACTATTCACCAAGATGTTCTGGAGTTATGTATTTTTGTTTGCCTCTTTTGATTTTCAAAGCACAGTATTCTGAGGTATCTGGATTCTTATTAACATAAAAGAATTTCAACGTTTGTTGAGAGCCTACCTCTAGAATTTTTTAGGATAAATACACTATGTATTGTCAAATATGGATGCCACTATTATCTGATGTATTAAAACTCGTGAAATAATTACACTACCCATGTGTGGTCATAAAGTTTTGGTAAATACATTATATACAGCTGACAATGTTACTTGGTTAAAAATTCACATTTTTGACATATGAAAAAATTAATTTAAGTATATAATATAATACTATTACTTAGATAGAGTTTATAAATTGTCCTCTAAATTCACTCACTGATTAATAAGTTATATTAAACAAGAATATTTATTATTAATTTTATAACATTTTACATTCTATAAATTTCATTTCATTTGTTGTTCAGTATCAATCAATTTACAAGATCTTGATTTAATTGTTCTAATTCTTATAGGTCTAAAAAGTAAATGACTAACCCTTCTAGAATATTTTTCAAAATTGGTAGTTAAAGGGAAACAATGAAAATTATATTTGATGCATAGACATTTTAATATCAAGTCAAGTAAGTGATTTCAATGACTCAAATAATGGCTTCAAAGGTGAAATGAAGATTGTTCCTATTCTAATCTTCTACAACATATGAATTTTTAATTATCACTACAGACATATTAGGTATTGTACGATTTACTGCTGTTCAAATGCCAGTAGTTTTCTGTTTTGTTCTCTGGTGGTGCAGAATATAAGTACAATAGACTTGGAGATAATCTAAATACTATTAACATAAACCTTCTTCCATCTTATTTTTTATCAGCTCTGAGATGGTAAGCCATTGTAATTATGTCTTGAGAATATATTTACATGTGAGGGATCCTTAGTGATAGCTTATATTTAGGAAAATATGGAATATATACATTGGTTACAGTAACATAGGAATAGTAAGGATAATTCCATACCTTACAATTTATCATCATATAATAATCATTTGTAAATATCTATAAAAAGATGGCAAATGTTATTACCCATTGGTCAAATTATATATTTTTCTAAGATGAAAGCTTTTAAGCTATTAATTTTGTGAAAGTCCTTGATCTGGATTTTTCTTATTTCCAGCTGTGTCTAGAGATGGCCTAAATTTGAAGACATATCCTCCTGATCAGATTATCAAAGAAAGTAAGTATGTGACCTTTATTTTTTTAGTTCTATTTTCTAAATGTTCTATTGTTTTAAATAATTCTTTCTTTGTACTGAGTCTAGTAGAAGTTAGTTTTATGTTTGCATTGTTGTAGAAAATAGGTAATGGTTTGAACAAATGTAGTTATTTTGTTTGCATGTGAATAGCTGTAGTTTAACCTAGTACTGAAGATTCAAACTGAATGCTGTTAAGGCATACCTAATTAGGGTTGCCACTTTTTTAAGAGGCTGTTACTGTTAATGTATTGAATGTGAAATAAATACTTCTAGACAGTAAATGAAAAATTAAATATATTTATTGAGATTTTAAACTATGAATATCTCAGAAATAACTATAACTAACAAAAGATTATTTTCTGGTTTTTATCAATGGCTCAAACAGTTGGAAAGGGTAAGTTGAAAGATTTGATTAGCATGTTTTTATGCTACATTGACATTTTACTTAATAATAAAATGCATGCAATTTTACCTGCAGCATGATAGGTGTTTGGTTTTTGTTTCCAATACTAAATATTTATTTCTTTTAAATGATACCTACATAGCTTTATAATATAAAAACTTCTTCAATTATTTTTGTGCTAATTTTTACAAGTTATTAATAAAGTTACTCTGGTGTTGTAAAAATGGTTTTATGAGATAATTTTGGCAACTACCAGAAGTTTTTTTTCATCTTGTCTAGTAAATGGTGCTTCAAACTTTAATAAAGGTAATACTAAATAAAATTCCAGTTGCAATTTGGGTTTTCCTTGATTGTTTTTGAAGTAATTGATTTTATAGCCCCTTTGAGTCAAATGAATAAGGTAGATTGTTAATAAATATATGATTTCCGATAGTTCCTGCAGAACAATCCAGTATCAATTTCTAAAGTTGTAAAATATTTTTGCCTGTGAATATTATTTAAACATTTGTTACTATTGAGTAGTATGCTTTTTATTGAAATTATAAATATTTGTATGGTCCGTGCAATTCCTTTTGCCATATGTCACAAAGTAATTGTAGCAAAGGATTGTTTTTTTATTACAATTATGTAATGGATAGGTTATCTAACATCTAAAGAAGAAACAAAATAGAGGTCACTTCTACAGATGTGATATGTATTCACCTCCTTTGTCTCTGCATGGTTCTCGGGTCTGCACCGCGTTCGTCAACTATTTTTGACAACAGTTTCGCCGGCATTCCAGCAGG
>WURS02000018.1:7579472-7636060 GCA_011762765.2 Rhinocypha anisoptera
TCATATCTGTTTATTATCTATACTTTTTGACGTGTCATATATCTACTTTGTAGATCACTCTGACAAATAAAATATTAGTATTAAACCAAATCAAAGAGAAAATAAAAAGGGATTTAAGGATAAAGGGAGGGTATTACCCTTATTGAAAAAGGGATTGAAGAAATACAACTGGAAGGTAAACAAAAATAATACAATTATAATAGTCTGCGAGTTGATTACAGAAATCATTATTAGATAAAACTATGAAAGTAAATCATTAGATAGTTATAATATTTTTACTACTTAGGAAGCAATATCATTGATGATGGAAGAAATAAGAAAAACATTATAAACTGAAGAAGCTCAAGCAAAGAAGACATTCTTTCAAAAGAAATATATACTTAATGGATATAATATTACCCTGGACATAAGGGAGAGGCACTTAGGGATATATCCTACCTTAAGCTAGAGAAATAAATTTTGCATAACTGACTCTGAATAAATGCCCTACTTTCTTGTGGCCTAAATTTTCATTTTTGATCTATGTATAAGAATCTGGTCTTTACAGATACAACAACGTCTAGCAGATTAGTTTATTTCACTGTTCAAAATATAAAATTTTCTCTTATTTTTGTGCTAATATCTTTTTCTGTTCATACATATTTAACAAAGGAAAAGTACCAATTCAAACCTCAGTAACTAAAAGTTGAACTATATTTAAGCAGTTAACAGACTAACTACTCATGTTTAAGGAATTCATTGAGAAATTAGAATATACATATATACATTATTGAAATAATTTGTTTATTTAAATCTCCAGACTAATAAAAAATAGTAGTTCAGCATTCCTCTCTCATAAATGATTTATAATAATCCTTGGAAATGTATTTTATATTAAATATATAAGTACAAAAATGAATTTTATTTTAAATATGTTTACTAAGTTATTAATTATATTATACATAATATTCATAGCCTTTATTCTTTTAATTCCCTAGCTTTCTCATACGGGAACATACATCTGTGAAGCAGTGGGTTATTCTGAGAACACTCCAGGTTCCAGAGTTTCTGTGTACTTAAAGGTTGAACCATGTAAGTGATCTATTACATTTGTGTATTCGTTACAGATATGTTCAAATGTTCATGATTTTTAATTCATTGAAAAACATAAAGGTGGATCAGTTTCAAGAGTGTTAAGGCTTAAATTTCAGAGCTTTAAAATTACAATTTCCAAAGAAATATTTATCTTTTAATAACTATAGTGGTAGGTCATTTTATTGCTATTTTAATAATGGATTAAAAAAATAATTTTATTGTGTTCATTCAAATCAAACCATTCAAAACCATTACTGAGATATTATGCATGTCATTATTGTCGCTGTGAAAATGTTGACCATACCAATGAGATTCTACTTCAATGAGAAAGCTCATAAAATGTTGAATGAATGCTATATGTTAATATTTATTATCTATTGAAATTATACTGGATTTTCCAATAATATTTTGATGCATAAAACCTTCATTACCCATCTCATAGGAAAGTTTGTTTATTTTTTTATGAACTTTAAACTTTTCATGTTTATTTTTCATGAACTAAGAATTTTCCATTTTGTCAGATCTTTCAGTTTTGAGAATGGTTATTTGATAATTCCAGATATTGGTTAGAAGAATTTTTAGATTAATAAGAATTTACTGAGAAAATTAGATATAAACTATCTTGCTAATGGGAAGATGTATACATACTTGTATGATGGACATTTCATTGCTAAACAGATGCATTCTTAGCTGACAGTCTCAATATATTGTCTGTATTCATGTACCAACTATTACTCTTGCATCTCTAAATAGAAATCAAAATGTGTAAATATTACTACAATGGAATAGAAATATGATTGTTTAGGCTTTATCTGTATTGGTATTAATTTTCATTTAACACTTTCACTATTTTCAATGCTCACTGGTCTAATAATCTGGTAAGTGTATTAAAGCATCTATCTTTCCCTCTGAAATTTTATATTCCTTCCGGTTTCATAAATCCATGGAACTCCATTGGTGGTTTCCATCTTACCTAACTATTAATCATTTGATTTTTTCCCTCCAACTCTTACTTTCATATGCATTATGTATATATGTATTTAGCATTATAATGATGTCTCAAATAAAAATAAAATATGGTCTTATATATATGGCCAATAGTATTATTCCTATAATATTCAGTAGAAGTCTATTATAATGAGTGCTGATAAATGATGAAAAATTACTCATTATAACTTGCGTAACTTGGAATGCTTTCACATGTGGACCAACCATCACAAAACTGGTTATAGTGAGACATTCATTATAACAGACTTGTACTGTACAACAGTATTTCATGTATTAAAATGATCTTTAAAACTCCAATTGGTTCATGGTTGTGGCAGTTTTACATTCACATTTATATTGCACAACATAATTTTGTATATTTCCAGTAAATTTATGGAATTATTGTAATAAAAAATATTTTTGCTAACTTGATAGCAAAAGAACATAATTTTAAATTTAAATGAAAGTTATAAATATATTTAAGCATTTTATTTACTGAAGATGATATAATACCAAATATATGTGCTTATATGCTTGACATATATCATGTTATTTTTATTTTCAGCTGAACAACCACCTGTTCGTATTCCTGAAGCATGCGGCTTGCATGAAGCAACTTGTAATAACAGAGAGTGCATACCTAAAAGTCAAGTTTGTGATGGAACACCAGATTGCTCAGATGGGTCAGATGAAATGCGTTGCAGTAAGTATTTTTGAAATACCAAAAGAATTTAATGTATATCTTATTCAAATAACTAGCTGAACATGAATTAGTAATGATTTCAAGATTTTCATTGTGGTACATACTCATACCCAGAGGGCATTCCGTATTTACCAGAATATAAGACGAGGGTTTTTCCAAATTTAGCCATGGAAAAATGTGGGTTCATCTTATATTCGAGTAGAATCACGATTTTATGTATTTTATATCACAGTCTTTGATATATTACTGTGAATGTTTAAGCTGTTGTAATTTTATATTCTCTATGCAACAACTTGTACTTTTCAGTTTTTTATATATACTCATATTACACCTTATGATCCCTGTCTTCATAAATTTTGTTATGCTTTAATGCAGTATTGTAACAGTGGATTTTCATCAGAGATTTTTATTTTGCTTTACGATATGTTTTTTTCCTTTTCAAGTTAAAATAGAATAATAAGGTCATATTAAATTATTTATAACATATTCTATTAGTTTAATGATTTTATGAAATAAATGATCAACTGAAATGATATTTGAATATCATATCTGTTTTATTTATTTTGAAGTGATAAATTTTAGGATAGCTTATCACTTTAGGATAGGATCATTTATATAAATTTTTACAATTATTCATATGGATACAGGAATTGTCTTCCTGAAAATAACTTTATGGGGAATATCCAAGAGCATGTGAAATTAAAGTAACCCTTAAATGATGATGGGTACTAATGTAACACGTTTTTCAAAAATTAATTACTTTGAATTTATACAGATTTAAACTTAAAATGCCACAATATATTATGATAAAGAATGCATTGTAAAACTTTGCTTTTACAACATTTAATATAAATTTTCATTTTTTTCATATTTCCTTTATTCTGTTCACTTTCAACATTTTCAGCAACTCCAGGCATATTTTAAATTTTAAAAATAGTCTCTGTTGACTAAAGTTTGCATTTCCAGAGACTTTGGAAAAGTGATCAAATTTAGAATGACTTTCATATTCATTTATAAATACAATTACAGTAACTATTACTAATTAATAATTGAAAATATATGCTTCAATGAACTGCATCTATGGGAAATGTTTTGTATTTGATTCTTCTTAAGGTGTGAATTGGGAATTATTTTCAATATTCAATGCAAGATAAAATCATATGAAACATGCCACTATAGTGACAGACTTCTCCTTAATTCTCTTGCTTATGTAAACAAACACAAACTGTTTACCACAACATGTTTACCAATAATTTTCATAGTGTCTCCTATTCAATCCCAAACATTTTTTTTCCTTGGTATTTATATAACTTATTCATCAGAACACCATCATTTTTATGTATATGCTAAATTGTCAGATTTTGACAAATATATAATGTAAATAACTCACTGCAAATGAATTTAATTATATTTTCACATTTGCTTCACTAAGGTCCCCATGGATGTGAGCCAAATGAGTTCAGATGTGAAAATAAGAAGTGTGTCCTGAAAACTTGGCGATGTGACTCAGATGATGACTGTGGAGACGGAAGTGATGAGAGAGGATGTGTCGCTATACCTGGATCTCCATGCCGCTATAATGAATATCAGTGTCGCTCAGGAGGACAGTGTATTCCTAAATCTTTCCATTGTGATGGTGAGACTGATTGTCATGATGGCAGTGATGAAGTTGGATGCTGTAAGTATATTTCTTTAGTTATCTTAAAATATTACATATATTTTTATACTCAAGAAATTTCTTTGAGAAAAAACTAATGTGTTCAACATAATTTATTAAAAACTTGATAAATTATCTTACTGTGTTACAACTATGAAACATATATGCTCCCATGATCAATGATTTGAAGAATTCATTCACCAATAATTAAAATTATAATTATTCATCCTACATCATTGTCAGTATATAATGAATATAATACTGCTTTGTTTTATCCTTTCCCTCTCTTCTATTCTTAGTGTTTATAGCTTTTTTTGTCATTGTCTGTTAGATATAATTCAATACTTTCAGAGTCACTGAGAGTTCATCAGAAGAGGTAATTGAATTCTTGGGTTCTGAAATCACGTTATTTTTATGTATGCTTTTTACTAAGAGGTTTAACATATTTACAACTTCGTTTTTATGACAAATTTTAAAAGATGATTCCCATAATTTCATAAATATCCATATGTTTGGGTAACACTTTAATGATGGGACTGTTATTTGTAGCAAAAATTGACACGAAGTTAACATTTAGTGCAAATTTTCTCCCTTATTATAAATTGTGTATAGCTAAGAGGATTTTATTGTTTACTCTGACAATGAGTTTTATATTAAAAGTAAATTCTTTAGAATCCACTGTGGTGAAAAGCACAGCCTATGAAAATTCATTGTGAAGTGTGGACATCAATTTTTTTATTACAACTTTTAAATTATTTATTTTTAGTTATTGTCATACTTATAATTTTAATTTTTCAGCCTTGGCTGTGATTGTGACTCCTCCTCAACCAATGCTTATGGTCACCGTTGGAGAAACATTTGTTATTACTTGTAAAGCTATTGGTGTTCCAACACCAGAAATTGTGTGGCGTCTCAACTGGGGTCACGTTCCAGCAAAATGTTCGTCCACAAGTATAGAAGGAGTAGGAACACTCACCTGTCCACGTGTATGTTAAAAAATATTACTATTAAGACCCAATGATAACAGTAATTTATAAAATCCCATTTATTTATTTAAAATTACCTTATATCACTAATTAGCAATTAAATTATTGTAATTACTCATATCCATCACTTTTTATTTGTTGGACATTTTTGGACATCAAATTAACAATTATGTTGCTGATAGCTTTTATCATCCAAAATTTGCTAAAATCATGCATAAATATTGATCTACTCTCTCAGTAAAATATAAATTAGTGCAAACATCATTAGTAGTCAAGTATTTGTTATCTTTTGAATTGTTTTCAATGTTTACTTAGGAATAGTTCTTTAAATATGAAGTCTAGTATTTAGGAAAATTATTTTCAATGATTTTTTTAGTTAATATATAATATGTCCCTACCTTAATGTGGTAGAAGCAATATTGCTTATCCATTCAGTGTATGTTTTCAGTGAGCTAGCCACAAAGCATCTACTGCCATTGAGTTTACCATTAAGTGGTGATGACATGTTAACAATACTATTGAGGTGGGCAATGGGAAACTCAATAATATATGTCTTTGAATTCTGGCAACTAGAGTGGAGTTATAATGTTTTTGTCCTTGTGTTCAAAAGAATTTCACAAAGTTAGCCTAATACTGTTTCTTGCATTGCAGTCATTTGAGAAACAAAATAATTCCTTTTAAATGAATATATTCTTATTGAAGAAACATTTCAAAGATATTTAGGGGAAAAGAGGAAAATCGTTAAAATATAAATATGCCAAATTACAATTTTTTAACCTTTTATTTTTCATTCCATCATTTTTATTATTTGTGTACTTAAAATTGGTTGGATGTGTATTACAGGCTGAAGAAAGTGACCAAGGTGCATATTCATGTGAAGCTGTAAATGTAAGGGGAGGATCCGTGTTTGCAGTTCCAGACTGCATTCTGCATGTCAAGCCACTTAGGGACAGATGTGATGTAGGGTTTTTCCAGCCAAGTGTTGGTAAACAGGAATGCCTTTCATGTTTCTGCTTTGGTGTCACATCTGACTGTAGCCGTGCAAATCTCTACATTCACCAGGTATGCCATACAACTTGTCTTTTTAATAATAGTACCTACCAACACCTTAATAGTGACTTACTCTCAGCTCAGTGTGCATTATCATCAAGTATGCTTATCTTGGTGGAAAAAGTATGCCTTCTGAACTGTGTGACTTAATCAATATTTAGATTAGTATTGGAAGATTAAACCAAATTTGAAGTTTTGTGAAAATTTTTGTTCATTTCCAGTTATATTTTCCCTCTTGATGTACATACATGCTATGTCTCATGTTATTGGTGCATACGTTCTTCATATAGTGTCTATTTCACTCAATGGATACTAGCAGTGGTGTAAACATCCAAAATTCCATTCCATATAAGAGTGCTGAAAGAAAATTTTAGGATTTGAGGAAGGCCAGTAATAAAGGCAAAATAAGAATAATGTCACAGGTATAATACCAAGTCTGACGATAATACAACAAGACAAAGAATAAAAAGTAAAAGATAAAATATGCAAGTGGAGAAAAAGACTTGAGTATAACTAGATTTTATTCAAAGTATATTCTTCATGTATTGATACAGTGTGTGTAGTACAATCTAACAAAGACTGAAATCACCTCTACATATTTACATGGTACAGATGGCATACTAGCATACATGGTGTTAACATCAGATGTTTCTTCCACATTCCCACAAAGTTTTGGTAAAATTTGTAATTTTTCGGCAATGACAAAATACTTAGCTGTAAGCCTTAAGAGTTTTCACCAGTACAAAGTTCACTTTGTAATGGCAGAAAAATTTCTATAAGTTCTCTTCAAAGATATATTACATGGTTATAGGAAGGAAATAATACCATTATACTAAGCTTTAAAAGCATATGCACTTTATTATCCCTTTATATGTATACCCTTTATTATCCTGGGATGTATTGGGAAAAATGGAGAGAGGGCAAAGTGAGAAATGTCTTTGAAAGGCCATAAATTCATGTTCCTCCAGTCTAGAAGAAAATTTTATGCTTGTTCTATCTCTATAGAGACTTCTCTAAGCCACTATGAAATCTCCATGGAGATACGACAAAAAGCATGTTAAGCATGGGAAGAGAAAGACGGAAATGCATATATGCATCCATAGTGCTGAGGGCATCACCATACCCACCATCATGCATAAATTGCACTATGGGCACAGATACAATCAAACACACAGGTGTCAATAGCACGGAAAGGGTTAATTGTCAGATGATAGCAAAACACCAAGTTTAATCGGTGATAATGATTAAAGCCAAGAAATTTTATTTTCATGAATAGAACAAACTATGTCTTTTGTGTAGTGAACATGTTCATGGTGTTTACTTTCACTTAATAAATACAATATAAACTGGAAAGTGACCTCCAATCTACTTTTGCTTTAATTTAGCAAGTCATTTCCCTTTTATGACAAGTCATTTCCCTCGTAAAACCAAACTAAGTTTCCAGAAATCAATATTTATATGAGATTGATTTTATACTCAACTTGGCACATATTTTGAGAAGTTTTTAATGTATATTATTATTAAAAATTAAAATTATATTAAATTTAAAATTAAAAAAGTATAATAAGATTAATGCATTACCTTATTTTTCAGCTACCTCCACCAATTAATGTGTACCGACTCATTGGTGTCCGAAATGAACCAGGGAGGAGGGTGGAAATTCTTCCAAGTCCCCAATTTCGATTTGGCTCACCTGATATTCAACCTTTGTCTTCTAATGGATTTGCGGTAGGATTTTATGTTTTTGTATTTTACTTCTGTTTCTTCAATCTTATTATAATGACCCCTTCATTTATTTTCCTTTTGTTCTCTTAAGTTTTTGTGACCAAAAGTATTAGCCTATAATTTTGACCCTTTAGGTGCCAGTGGGCCGATCTATCACCCCACCCTTTTGTTTAATAAATAATTTTTTATTAAATTGTTTAGGAGGTTAAAATATAAATTAAATATTTTACTTACTCTAAAAGTGCTTGGAGTGTAAAAAAATTGATGTTAATAAATTTATATAAATGTATTTTATATTGTTTAAATGTGTAAATTGACAAATATATGAAAAACCCTGGCATTTTTCGCATATACCAGGTGATAGAGGCTGGCACTAAAAGGGTTAATTTAGAGACATTGTTTTATCCTCATGATTTCCCATTCTTTATGACCATGTAGCACTAAACTTCATGTAGAGTTCTAGATAAATAGATCAGATAGAAGAAAAAAATAATATTTTTTACAGTATTTAGGGATGCAGAAAGTCTTTATAACTGAAAGGTAAATTATCCTTTTCATATTAAACAAAATAATGTATCAAAAATTACAGTTCTTAAAAGACTGACAAAGTGAATTAATTTTCAAGGTTCCAAAAAAACTATTGTCTAGTTTTTTATGTACCAAAAACTACTATTGAATATTTATGTACCAAAAACTATATTAGTATTGTGCTAATTATTACCTAATTTATGCTTCTTTCTAGGCCTACCTCTCTAAACCAAATGAAAGGACATTGTTAGAAAATAATGTTATCCCATATTTTTCAATGCCGGAGAGTTACCATGGAAACATGCTGAAATCTTATGGTGGATACCTGAAGTACAGAGTGAATTCAGAGGGTCAAGGAAGGTATTTAGATGCACCAGATGTTATCCTCAGTGTAAGTAATAAAATTTGATTTTTTTAATTCAGGATATTATTGTTACAATAGTCTTTATGGTATTTTATAAGTGGTAACTGCATAAATATTGGAGTAATACTTTATTTTGCACACTAGCATGTACATTTGCTTTTGAGAAGACCATTTCTTCTCAGTACAAATAAATATATAAGCTATGTGTTTCTGAATAAGCACCGAGAAAAGAATGCCAGAGATCCATTTTATGAACTTTTATAAGATGTACCATTAATTATCACATTATATAAGATAATTATAGTAAATTTGTATTGAAAAAAAGAACATTAGCATACAGTTTATGCTTAGATTGCAACTTACATTAGTTATCAAAACTTTATATTACAAATATTCATTCAATATATGAAGCATTTGAATACTACCTATATAGTTAAAATCATTAACATTTATATGGGTAACATGTTTAATTGATATTTTTTTTAATATTTAATTATGATACACAGGGGAATGGGTATATCCTTCTACATCCTGGACGTAAAATTGTAGCTGGAAGAAGCAATGACGTTTCAGTGCGATTCTTTTATGGAGAATGGTACAAGTCGAATTACGCTCGTCCAGGAGGTGACATTTCTGGACAACCAGAGGGTGAACTGGCATCTCGTGAAGAAATCATGATGGCCTTAGCAAATGTGGACAATATACTTATTAGGTAGATTTTAAATTTGAAATGGTTATTTATGACTACTGTAATGATTTTAATAATTGCACTCTATAATTCATGAATACATTTTTATAAATAGGGCAATGTATGACAGTGGCAATCACTTGGAAACAACAATTGCAAACATAGCCATGGACACAGCTGATGCTGCTAATATTGGTTTAGGTGTGGCAAATTATGTTGAGGAATGTCGGTGTCCTCCTGCCTATTATGGTTTATCATGTGAGGTAAGAAATTGTAAATTTATTAAGTGAATTTTATTTCCTTATATTCTGATTATATTGCACCACAAAAGTAACTGTCATTAACCCTTATTTTCATGTGTAATTTTCAAAATATGTATGAAAGTTGCCAATATATTTTTCAGTTTTTGCACTCAAATGTTTAAAAGTCAATGTTAGAATATGTTATAAATTAAAAAATTAGGTCAATATACAAAAACCAGAGGAACATAGGATACATATGTAAAAAGTTGATGTACAGTAAAGCCTCCATATAACATACCTCTGTTTATTGAAAGATCCCCTTTAATGAAAGAATCAAATGGTCCCAGCCAACTTCCTGCAGTGGTGAAATTATTGTATTAACGAACTTCTTTTTAGGTCCTATATTATTATTCATTTTGGGAATACATATCTTTAATTAATACTTTCCATAAATTTCTATATATTGCATAAAAATTAAGTGAATTTATTAATTATAATATGGTTCCAAAGTATCACACCAGAAATAAAAATCAAATTGGTCATCACAAATCTTAGATAAATCCTAGAACAAGTACTAAAGTAATGAGAGAAAATATCACTGACTTACTTAAGGATGTGTAACATTAGTCCTTCTTTCTGAAAATTTTTTAGTGTATTAAATGTTTGTTTATTCAATCCATATAAGATATTGTAGCAATGTATCAATAAATGTTGCTGCATTTTAAATGGAACCTCCAAATAAATTAATTGCTAAATAACACACTTGTAATGTTACAATGTTCAAGTCATTGATGTAAGTATGGTCCCTATTTTATGCTACTCTGGCTTTTCTTTGCAGAAATGTGCCCCTGGCTATCAACATGTTAAATCAGGATCATGGCTTGGAAGCTGCATAAAAGTGGAGTCTTGTGAGCAGGGCTATTTTGGTGACCCCGGACGTGGAATTGCTTGCCAAGTCTGTCCATGTCCACTGACCACTCCATCCAACCAGTAAGATCATAGGTTAAAATTCAATTATATTTGGACCCCTGCAACCATTTATTCAATATCCACTATCGCAATCATAAGTGACATCCAACTACTTGCATTTGATGCCACATCTATTGTTGTTTGTGTATAAGATGTGGAACCATGGTCTTTTGAAAATCACAGTGAATTTATTAAGTTTTTACATTTTTGATAAATATTTAGAAACAAAAATTCTCTTGTCATCAATGTTGAACTGCATGTTTCTTCTTATTCTTCTGTGGAACTCTCCAAGGGCAGATATCAGTGCAATTGATACCTGTCCTTGGACAGTTCTCGGGACACATGAGGGAATGCAAAAACGTACATGAGGAACGTTGGGAAATATAAAAGGAATACATTGATGTTCTGTTACTGTTGAAGATCTGTAGTGATCCACAATGTAGTACGATGTTCATCTGCCGAATCCAAAATATTGGCTGTAGACACAATTAACAAATTAATAATTAATTGTAATGGTTTATAATTTCCTTGAAAAATAAAGTATTATTCCATGATCATTATCATTAATAGTTGGTCATTATGTGAGGACTGAATGAATATTTTTTCAAATAAATAAAATAAATATTATGCAGAATGTTGGAGTAATGTGCCTCATGTTAAAACTCTTGCATCCATTCTTTTTCAGATTCGGCAGAACTTGTATCTTAGATACTGATAACCAGCCAACTTGTCGATGCCCTCAAGGATATACTGGCAGACGTTGTGAGAGATGTGCAGAAGGATATGAAGGAAATCCTCTTGTACCTGGAAGTAGTTGCAGACGTGCTCGTGGTTAGTAATAACTTGGTTTTAATTTTACTGCTTTATTCATTACTTGTTTGTATATATTTATAAAATGTATCTAAACAGTTTATAGACTTGAAAAGAAAGATTTATGTTACCCAAATTCTTACCTTCCTCATTCCATTCACAAGAATTATTAATGGAATGATGATTATTTCATGCATCTTATCCAATAGTCTACTGAGAGGTCAATTAAGGTTCAAGTTTTAAAAAGAGCCTAGTATCTTTGTTTACTCTAGATGAAATATATTTAACACAGATTTCTTTAAATACACAGTTCATAAAAATCATTTTACAAAGTGGTCCTGCCAGTTTTTATTGTTGAGTTAATAGTTGTGATTATTGTAAGTTCATTGGAAAAAGAAATGTGCTGAAAATTTTAAATGGAAATGAAAAGAGTGTAACCAATGGTGAAAGAGTGTGCATACAGAACAAAAGGAAGTACATTTTTCTTTTATGTATATGAACTTCTGTTTATTTAAAAGTTGTAATTATTTCTCAAAATTTTGCTGATGAATAAGATAAATAATTACAATGCACCTTTGCACCATACCATAGAGTTTTCCTTATTCCAAAGTATGTAAGTATATAATCGTACTTATAGAGCTAAGCACTATCACTGAATCCATACTTATTACCTTCATATATATATAGAACTGAAATAATCTGTCTTTCTTCCACCAACACTTTTATTTCTCATTTTTCTTTCAGAACATTGCAGTCCAATTGGAAGCCTCACCAGCTATCCAGATTCCAGAGGGCAATGTCTATGCAAGGTATATGTTTTAAAATAACTTTTACTTTTTAAAGCTTTATATTTCCTGAATTTAATTGATGTATAAAGGAACTTAAAATTTTTATTCATATATCTGATTTTAGTTATCAGCTATTAATTTGAGTCATTAAAAAAATATATTATTAATTTTATTGTAAGCAATCCAATTATTTTAATGTTACATTTAAAATATATTAACAAAATTTTTCTGTTAGCACAAATCTGCTCCTTTTTAGATAGAATTTTCCCTTGGGCGTTACTTGATTATAGTTGTACCTGTCTAAATTGTATGAAGTTTTATTTTATTACCTATGAACACAACACTACAAGAGACTATATTTAAAAATTATTATAGCCTTGGTGTTAATACTCATGCTTGAAAACCTGCTAAAATGAGGGACAGCAGTTATTGAGTATGGTGTTTTCAATATTGATTTCTCAAATGAAAACTGTCATATAGTAAAACAAGTAAAAAAACTAATGAACCGTTTTAACTTATCATTGTGTATAATGAGCCTAATAATAATTTATAAACACAGAGAGTCAGTATATAAATGAATCTCTCACATTAGGAACCCACAATTAGGTTGGTACTATTGACTTATGAAAAGTTCTTTTTTGAGAGCTGTCTTTTCTTATTCCAAATTATTACTTTTATTGAGAAAATTAATTTTTATGTTGTTTATCTGCAAAAATTTATTTGTTGTTAGTCTGCTATATAAATTGCCAGTACTGTTTTGACATGATAAAATTAGCAGTGAACAAAATTCAATTGAGTTACATGAATGTTAATTTGTGTGTCATTTATGATTCATTCTATTTTGTTCCTTAAAGATAAAAATTATGATGTAATCTTTAAATTTAGAAGTGTTAAACTAAATTGAAAAGTAATCATAAATTGCAATCCTTTCCTTGCATGCATTACATGTATACTATTGGTAAGTGTTATTTTTAAAAATGTGTGCCACTCTATATTATATATAATGTCAAATTATATACACAGAGAGAAATTCCATTATTTTATTTATGAAGTTCCTATTTGAGTTTGAGTATCTAGTAGTGGCTATTATAACTATTATCCACAAACAACAAGATATATCCTTCTGGATGCGTAAATTATTGCTTAAGGAAAATCTGGCTCTAAATTAAATTCCTACTTTACTCTAAATTCTCACCCCTATGAATATACTTTTGAGGCAGTATAGACATTTGAATGTCTTTTATTTTCTTACTTGTGGTCTATTATCTGTCATCAAGTCATTTCAAATATATGGTTTATATTGAAAATGCATGATCAGTTTCGCTTAAAATTCTCAAGTCATACAAAATTTTTATAAATACATTAATGGTGAGGTTCTCTTGCCATAGATATGGATAGAGTAAATTGTTAATCAATTTTGTTTTCACATGCCAGCAGGTAGAAAACTATTATATTGATTCATATCTGCGCTAAATGATAGTAAAAAATGTATATATTAATTGTGAATGCACCTTATGATGTTATTTATTATTTACTGAAAAAATAGCGTATTCTTAATTATATGATAAGATTTTATCATATAAAGTAATATCAATTATATGATATTATTTGATAATAATATTTACTTCCTTCCAGGAAAATGTGTATGGGGTCCTGTGTGACCAATGTAAGCCTGAGACATTTTATTTGTCCCCGGAGAATGATTTTGGCTGCCTGTCATGCTTTTGCATGGGAATAACAAACCAGTGTCAGAGTTCTAGCTGGTACCGAGACAAGGTATTTAATAAATATTTTTTATTGGATTTGTATGGATCAAATTTTTGGATCCAATGCTGTGTCAGCTCCTCCCTTATGAAAACTCATAACATATTCTTGGTAAATTTCATAATAATTCTTAATGTATGACAACCTATTTTTATCACCTAGGATATCTGGTATCACTTAAGTTACTTTCATCATTTATCGCTATTATTATTTTTAACACACATTTTAATCATCTTTGCTCTCATATTTATGTTTGTGAATTCCACTTAACCCTTTCGTGCTGAATGACTAATATATCAAGTGTTCACAATCATCCCCCCAGTAGAAATATATCTAAATTTCTAAAAAAAATTCAATTGATTTATATTGTATATGTTGCAAGTAAAATTATCGATTTATAGTAACCATCTGTAATGTCAACAAATATATTCTACTTCAAACATAATACTACCTTCAATGTTCGTTAAATTTTAAAATTTCTTAACATAAAGCATCACATTATTTTATATATTATAAAGGTAATATTTGCTTGAATATCTCTAATCACAATAAAAATGCTAAATTTTGTTTATTTTATTGTCCTTAAATGAGAATGAACTGCTTTGTACTGCATACTTATTCAAGCAAAATGTTTTTGGTCAAATCTCAATTTACAGGAGAATTATTTCCAAGTGATTTTATTAAAAGTTAATTCTATTTGTTAGGTGTCAAACAATAATGAAAGTTGATAGATTGTATTGGCCCTCTTCAAATAAATCTGTAGACATTAGGTTTCCAGTTTTCCATTTCCAGATGGCATTAGGTGACTTAATAGGATTTTTCAATTTTTTTTTATAAGTTGCTTAATTCTACATCTCTTATTTTATAGATAACAGCCACATTCTCCAGTTCCATTTTGAACTTTAAGCTTGTGAGGAAGGGCCAAGGAGATATTACACAGAACATAACAGAAGGACTACATGTCAATCCTGGCACACGTGAATTAATCTTCTCAGATTTTCCTCGAGGATCAGATGGCTCAGAAGTTCATTACTGGGCACTACCTGATCAATTTCTGGGAGATAAAGTGACATCCTATGGTGGTTACCTCACATTTACCCTGAGATATGTTCCAGCACCTGGTGGTGAGAGATCCAGAAACAATGCTCCAGTTGTTGAAATAATTAGTGTAAGTTCAATAATAAAAAAACAACTAATTTCTCTTTCTTTTGAATTCCATTTGAAGTGTTTTCACTATATATTTTCTATGTAGTTTCTCACTATCCATTTTGAAAGGTACCTCAGCTGGAATCATATTTCTTAGGTTTTCCTAAGCAGATGTTAATGGAATTAGTAAGATAATAAATGAAATCCTCTCCACGTCTATTTACATCATATAGTTTTAGTATCTTTTTTTTAAGAATTTGTAGAAATATATGGATTAAAAGTAATTCTGTAATAAGATTTTTATAATAGTCACATGCTTATATATTTATGTAATGTGAGACATTATTTCATTGTTTTCAAATACTTGGATTTTCAAAAATAGATGTTAGCAAAATAATAAATGCTGAAATAATCATAGCTATTTCAAAGTAATGGCAATAGGATATCATAAATACATATATCAAACAAAAATGCCACATTTAAAAAAAAGCAATCTTATCTCTACAAAAGAGTAGTTTTTTGCAAAGGCTTTAACATTTCTTTTGGCATAGAATGCAATTTTGGCCAACAAAATATTTCTCCATAAAAGCTGAAAATACTTCAATTATTTTTTCTGTAAATAGATTTCTTTAGTTATAATTACTACTTTTATTTCCTGGACATTCAACTTATTTTACATAATTATTGGGTAAATTCTTAATTATCTTGGAAATCCTTTTTTCACATGACTTTGATTCACTAGTATTTCTTATATTAAATATTGATTATCAATTTGAATATGTCATTAAATTATTTGCGTCATTACCGAGTTTTAAATTATATAACATGTTAAAGCATTGAACTTTTTTTTAGTGGAACAATCTTCATCTGTTGTACTATGGTGGAGATCCAATTGAACCAGATAAGCCAGGGACAATAAGAATTCCGATTGTTGAAAAAGACTGGGAAAGATTGGATTTGAAACCAGTGGACCGAGCCAATTTCCTCATGGCATTAGCTGATGTCAAAGCCATCCTAATAAAGGCAGCATATACTACAAACACAAGAGAATCTGCGTAAGTTGTCACATGATAAAATAAAATCAAATCTCAGTATATGACTACAACTAAGGATGAATTAATTCTGAATGCTAATCACCAACATTAATTTTTATGGGAGAAGTTGGTATCTGTGGCCATATGTCCCATTAGCTGAAGAGAATCTATTCCTTCTCATCAGCTTCCATAACTATAGTAATTTCTTTGACTAGGTTTTATCCATTTGTAATCTCATGTATGTAGTTATTATATGTTACTTCCCATTATAGTGTGGTTAATTGGTTTGTTAAGTACTGATGTGCCTTTATACTCTGAAAACTAAGATGTAGAGATTAAAAACCTACTAAATTCAATCCATCATGACATAATAAAAATAAACCCAAAAAGAGAAAACATTAATTCAAAGTTTGTTCTTGGGTTCCATGTTCATGCACTCCAGTAATTAATAATTTGTAAGTTGAAGGCTATAGAGTAGGAATTGCAAAAGTGGTCAAGACAGAAAACTATGACCAGTACCTTCTCTCAGATGATCAATTAGAGTTAATATGGTCATTGGAAGATCAATAAGAAATAAATGCATCTTTGCAATCATTATAAATTTCAATAGCGATATAAAATAACAGGATCTAAAATTTATTGTTATAGTGATCATAGTAGGCATCACTTCGTGGAACTCTTTCATGATGATAATATATATAACAAAATAACTTGGCCATTCCACCAACAAATTATTTTTTGTCATGACTGGTTTCGACATTGAGTATCATCTTCTGGTGTCATCATCTATTGTTATACCATCTTTTAAAAACCATCATTTATGTTTTTTCATTGAAAATTTGGCAAATTATATTGGTGGTGATTAAAGCTCTCGACCTCATGTAGGCATTCATAAAATAAGAATGTTTTATTTGTTGCGAGAGTGGAAATACATAATTCATATTTGAACATGGAACTCCAAATGTTCTGCCAAATAGGTTGCTATGGAGCACTAAGTATATTTGCAGAATATTCCTTTTTATCCTTTGTGATTAGACTATCTTACATAGCAGATATCCATTAACAGGTTGCATACATTCACGGATACATTTTTGCTATATGTACTTTGTTTCTCCCAACATTTTATACAATCCAACCCTACAGATTATAGCGACCAACTGCTATTATATAATCATATTAATTTACTAAGTTCTCGTATTTTTCTTTTCCTTTACTCTTTTCACACATAAATGTGACTAAATGTTCACTAAATTACCACACCTATGAAAATTACTAGGTGTCTTTGATTGCTGTCCTCAGGTGTAATTTCATCAAAACGAAATCACTTCACTTTGATTCATTGATAAAAATTTTGAGCTTAGTTATTTAGCCTTTCTCTATAATTATATAACTATAGCTCTAAATATAATGCCAATTGATTTGAAACTTTCATTAACTTATGTAACATTTTATTTCCGTAAAATCACAGCTGTAACTTCATCTGACACTATTATTTCAATCCATATATTGATTGATAATGCATTAATTTGAGATGCTTTCTTCTAAAAAGATTTCTTATATTTTCGACTTTTAAGTCACATAAAAATCTAGTCAAGGTACTCTGCTTTTTATTTCTTGTTCTAGTGTATAATATTTTTGCCTTGAGTTTCGCATGAAGATTTAATGTGTCATCTGCTTCCACAACTCTTGTCAAGTAACAGTGTACTTGACAAGAGTAATAACCTATTCCCCCTCCTGCTTATAAATCTCATCAATCGACATGGTCTGGCAAGCAACAATATTAACATTGTACTATCTCTAGTATTTAAAAGTTAATAATCAAAACATTTTACCTGTATTATGTCCTAATAGTACCAGGAGTGAGAAAAATCGATTTACTAAGGAGGAATGTCCTAACTAGGTCCTTTATGCATTTTAGATGGTATTAAAGAGGTAAAAAGTTTAGGGAACTGAATTATATTGATTAAATGATAAATATGAATGAGATATTCAGAGATAATTGGTGCTTGGAAGCTTCTATTAATAATAATAATTACCTGTAATGACATTCATCTAATTCTAAAATTCTAAACCTTTGAGTGGATGACTCATAATAAATAGCGAATATATCATAACCTTAGGTCTTCTACCAAATAAAGGTAGGTGTCTGAGAGGCAAAATCAATTACTTGTACAGAATATGTTTAGAATAAAATTAATGTAACTCCACTTAAGGTTAATGCATACCTACATATGTATTTTCTCTAAACCTATTTACTGTTCTAGTTTCAGATGTATTCAATACCATATCAAACGTACTATTTACTAAGACTAAGATAAACAATTTTCTTTTCTATTCCTGATTACCCTGTCAATTTTTCTTTCCAATATTTTATCGTTTCTTCAATAGATTGCAGTCAGTTTCTCTGGACATAGCTGTGGATAGAAACACTGGCCTAGAACGTGCGTTTGCTGTTGAGCATTGTGCATGTCCAAGAGGTTATAATGGGCTTTCATGCGAGGACTGCTCCCCTGGCTATACCAGAGATGACAGTGGAATTTACCTTGGGCGCTGCCAACCATGTCAGTGCAATGGACACTCTGAGGATTGTGATCCCGAAACTGGATTTTGCCATGTAAGTGCAACCATTAAATTCATTAACCCTATTTCTTGTAAAATCTTAAAATTTCATTAGAATTTGCATAGTATTCACAGGTAAGTTTTTTACTCTTAGCTTCCTATAATTCATTTTCTTATTTTTAAGATAGACTAAGTGTAGAGAGGCTTGTATTTTCTACCAGCAATAGTAAGCCACCATTATATGTCCAAATGTATATTCTCTTTGCTTCATTAACAATAAATGGGGAATTGTAAGTAAATAATAGCAATAAATCAGATTAATTGGCCAATGGTTACTTTTCAGTATCAGATAATGTAATCATATATGCTATCTTCAGTAGAAAAATTCTTTTTTGTGAATAGCATTTTTGGAGATATAGTAGGCATATGATTTTGTTTTTCTTTTTGACGGATACATTTTAGCACATTTTATTTTACATAATTTATTTTGATAATAGCTTTTTAAAAACCTTTATACTTGTCTCTTCTTCAGAACTGCCGTGACAATACATGGGGTGAGAGATGTCAGGAATGCAGGCAAGGTTTTACTGGCGATGCAACAAATAGAAATATTGGATGCACTGCTAGCGCAACTCAATGCCGCTGTGATCCTAGAGGAAGTGCACAACCTGGATGCCCAAGAGGAGATGTATGCGTTTGCAAGGTAAGACTTTTATTTCCATTAAATCTTGTTGATTCATCACCATCATCAGTACTTCAATCCAAAGGTTTGTTGACTGCAGCCCTCCATCCTTTCCTATCTAGTACTGGCTCTCATCTTGGTAGGTCCTCTTTCTAATGTTTCTCATAATTTCCCCTATACGTTTGTCCCTCAATCTTCCCTGCAGGGCCTTTCTATTTTTCCTTCTATTATATTCTTCACATACCAATTATGTCTCAAACCTATCCATCTTATTCTTCTTTGCCTTATAGCACTCCAACTTCCTCAGCTCTTCTGTACACTTCCTCATTCCTAGCTGTCCATTCACTTGATTTTCTGCATTCTTCTCCATTACCATGTTTCAAAGGTTTCTGTTCTTCTTTGGGCTGTTTTTCCAATCTCTCTGATCCAAAGTTAGAGTGCCATGATCCATATGAATAGTTTCACATATTGCTTCCTTATTTAGATTTATATCTTCCTTGAACATAGTAGCTGCCTCTTTGTTTATAGTAATGCCCTCTTAGTCTGAGCTCATTTGTTCTTGATATCCATAGTACTTCTTCCATCCCATGTAATCATGCTTCCTAGGAAGGTAAAGTTTATACATAAGAGTGTATTTTTTCTAACTTGAATATGAGTATACAATGCAGTTAAGGATAACAGTTTCTATCAATTATCTTACTTGAATAGGAAAAACCTTAGTGGCCATGGTGAGCATGTCTGGTAAATGTCATAGAATTGTCATGAGTTGCTTCCATGGTCTTACTCTAGCCTTGATCTGGTAGAAGGGCTTGTGCATTCCAATGACCCATAGAGCTGAACTAGCTGGATCAAAGTTAGAGCTCCTGTTAGGGTCACCCATGGTAGATAGATCAAAGAGTAGGAGCAAAATTATGGTAGTCCAAGAAGCATCTGCTTATCAGTGAGGTGGCTGCAAAGGCATCTGAACCCCAGAGGAGTGGCCAAAAAGTGATGGTATCACCTTATACTACTGAGGAAGGAAGTGGATATCCACCTCATTTATGTATTTCTAAGTATAATTGTGATGAACTCTAACTGAATCTCAGTAACTATGAGGCTCAGCACACTAGGGCAAGTGCCTTGTCCAGGAGAAGAAGAGGCAAGACATCTATGCTCCTCATCTCATGAAATTCTTGAAACACCACAGCTTCAAAGAACACAATGAAGAGAACCTTAATAATTAGAATAGGAATTTTGAAGGGTTATCTAAATTATGCAAGAGGAGAGTCAGTGTGTGGTAGCCATGGTTCTGAGTCAGAAATTAGGAAGGAGGTGGAAACATTGAACCAGGTAGTGATAAAAGCCAACTTCAATTGGATTGCACAGTTTATATATTTATGTTTACCAGCATAGAGACATGCATAGTAAAAGGATGGTCAATTGAAAGTTTAATTAACATTATTACAATTCACAAACATTATTACATTGCACAACACAAAATGCACATCCAGTAGTAGTATACAAAATCAGGGAACTTGACCATCTCAACTTTCAAGATGGAGTTGTTTGTTCAAGATGATTGAGGAGAGAGTACTTAGTAGAGTAGAGAAAGTACTCCTGATGGTATTTTCATAATATTTTTGGTCATAATAACTAGCTAGGTATACCAAATTTGCTCATTTTTGTTTTTATAATTAAAGCAAAACTTCCACAAACCAAAACCTAATTATATTAAATTCAGTCTTATGTTTGTTTAAAATTAATTAACATCCAATTTTAAGATCTATTTATGAAAGTAAATATTATTTTATGATAATTTTTGTTGCTTTCTCAGGGAAATGTACAAGGTAGATTCTGTGATGAATGCCGGTCTGGTAGCTTTGGACTTTCTCAGAATTTACCTTTGGGATGCCATGAATGTTTCTGCTCTGGTGTCACCAACCAGTGCTATTCATCAACTGAGCACTATAGAATTCAAATACCAATGCAGATAGGTGCTCCTGGACATGAATTTATGCTAACAGATAGGTAAGTTATTTTTTATTCAAGGTATATATTTCATAGTGATTAATAGTTATTTGCAATTATTGAGTCGGCTTTCATTAATTATATAAATAAAATAGCTGTCTTCTCTAAATTACTAATTATTATTTTCATAAAAGAATTTCCATTCCATGTATATTTTTTTTATCAGGGTGAAATTCTATACAAAATATAGGATCTTGAGCTATTTAAATACTAGAGAATTATAAACAGATCATTGCAGTAAACCTCATATATCTTGGCTTAATAGGAAAGCATTGTCATTAAGAGGTTTATTTTCCATAACCTATCTTCAGAATACTTTCTGGATTATTGAAGCAATTTCTCCTTATTAAAACTGGGGCTGGACTATTAATGTTTCATGATTATAAATTAGGTGGTTACCTATTAATATTTGTGAATTTCTCATTTTCATTTACACTTTTCCTTATTCTCACTGGTTAGTCTCACTTTCTGTAATAAAGAAATATCAGTATACCAATGCCATCTAATGACAATAAAATGGAGTAAGGTTTCCAGTAGAACTTTAACTATCTGATCTGTTGTTAAAGATTCTTTTTTAAAAGTAGAAAAAAAAGTTATGTAATTTCTCCATGCATAATTTCTTTGTAGCACACGAAGGGAAGTTACAATAAATGAAGGTTTCATCATAGATGCATCTCGCAATGAGATAGGCTATGCTTTCCCACCTGTGGGTATTACTGGCCGCAGTCAACGATTGTTCTGGTCACTTCCATCAGCCTTTACAGGAAATAAGGTATGTGAAACCTCTTCCCTACGATTGACTTAGCCCATTTTACTAGTGCACCTAAAATAAAACAACATACCAAGTCTCTATATTAATTACTTCGTAGATTTTCCCTGATTGCAGAGCATAAAATGGGAAATCAAATATGATTTTTAGTGTGATAAAATATGTTGAAGCAACACCACAATTACACCAACAATCAACTAATATTTTTCATCACATATTGTTGATATATTCACATGTTTTTTTAGTTTCCTAAAATAATAATCAGAAGTTTTATATATCACCATATATGTTACTTGAAAAATCATATTAGAAGTAATGCTTTTCATTGTAAAATAATTTTTGATACAATTATTATTCAATAAATTTAAATATCACTATTTACAAAAAATAGTGCTAGCTATACACACATGCTAAATTATTTTTAATAATAAATTATTTACACATTAAATGATTTTTTTGCAGTTTTTATAGGCATTTTTCAAGAACAGCTTTTTTGTTAAAATAGATTGACAATATTTACACACATTTTGATAGTATTGAATAGCACTCGAAGGGCTTAAAAATATGGTGGTACCAATTGGACAAGAAAACTGGAAAAAAACACTATCACAAGTATGGATGAGATGATACCATCTTTATTGGTTGTTTTTTGATATTTGATTTTTGGTTATCGGTTATTAAAATTTTTTATCCTTTGTTACCACAATGAAATATGCTCCTTTTCAGTTGAGACCATTAAGTATGCTTAAAACCTTTATAAATTCAATAATAATAAAGAATGCAATTAGGTGAAAACTCATCTAGCATTTATATTTGACCTTGAAGGGCTAGTCTCTTGATTGAATAAAGGTATGCACTTTTCCACAAAATATTTATTGCATTAAAAAGTTCATACCTTTATTCAATATGAATTCCTTCCACTATGTCCAGCCTGATACCGTTAATCTAGTCTCTTGATGTAGGTATTTGAAATTTATGGTTGAAAGTGGACAAAAGTTTAGTCACTAAAGAGTTGAGGTTTGTCATAACACATATATGTTATTATACAAAAGTTTTTTTTAAGGTCGTTATTGTTTTCATCTAACTCACTACATATTTATTACATAGGAGAAAATTTTTGTATTACATACAAGGCGATTGTAATTACCTGCAGTAAAAGTTATAAAAAGATCATTACAATAATATAAATTCCATTACATGTTTAAATACAGGGTTTTTTTAAAATATAAAATAAAAAGAATATAGAAACAAATATCATTAGGAAATATCGTATCATCAATTTATGCACTATGGCTTACGGCATTCTTGAATTTTGAAACTGAAAAAATATCTGTATTTTATAATATTCAGTTGTAGTCTTGGTGTACACCTGAATATCCTGTTACTTAATTTTTATTTCACCTGCAAATCCTTTTTTCAGGTGACTTCATATGGAGGAAAAATCACTCTCACCCAGAGGTATATAGCTAGAGCTGGATCCACAGAGTACTCCGACACAGATGTAATAATTTCAGGAGGAGGCATCACATTGTATTGGAAGAACCCAACAGAAACAAGACCAAATGAGCCCTTTGTAAGTAATAATATTGTCATCCATTTTCTGTTTCATCTTGCCATATTTTATCTAACTGAACAACATGCTTATAATTGAATTGACTCATGAAAATTTTAAAATTGAGCAAGTTTATATGGTCTTTATTTTGGAAGAACAGCACAGCATTTTATTAAAATTTCATATTTTATTTACTTTCAGTTTTAGTTAAAATGAACATAATAATCTTGTTTTAAATAATGCATGTTTCTACAATTAAATTTCTGTTAAAAAAGGATCTGCAAATGCTCTTATATGGTAGGAACTAATTTTCAAAGTGATGAGTACCATTATTTGTACTCTTAAAACGGTTGCATTGTTTTTTTGTTAAATCTAAGATATTTATAAAATGTACATAGTTTTCATAAACCCAATAATTTTGTGTTCATTGTTTTTCATTTACTAAAGGAAGTGTTCCATAATTAATTATTATGTAAAATGAAATTTTTCAAATGTATCACCTACTAATTTAAATTAAATGTATTTTATTAATAATGTTATATGAATTTCCTTGTTATTTTAATAGACCTACACTGTACCACTGCTTGAATCAGAATGGAGACATTTGGATCAAACTGTTCCTCGACCTGCCTCCCGTGCTGACTTAATGACTGTTCTCATCAAGTTGGAGGCCATCCTTGTGAGAGCATCGTATTCCTCAGCCACTGAGTTCTCCTACTTGTCAGATGTCTCGATGGATACCAGTGTCATTGGGCGCTATTCCAGTGCTATTGCAAGCGACGTAGAAAAGTGCTACTGTCCACCAGGCTATGAAGGAACATCTTGTGAAGTAAGATGCATTTCTTTTATTAAATTTTTGTACTTATATAAAGCACAAGGGTGTGTACGAGCTGCTGGGTCTGGTAGGTTTAACCGTGTAATTTTTGTTTCCCGCAACATAAGTCTGATGGGAGAAATCAATCTGGTAGAAAATAGAATGAGAGAATAGTCGTAAATTTGAAATCATATAATTATGAACACATTAAATTGAAAATTTTTGAAGTTAACCCCCCAAAATGTTAAAGCAAAATTTGAAATATTAATAATGAGCAATATTATTAGTTAAAGAATATTATTAGAAGCATTTAAAAACCTAAAAAATCATGCTTAATGGGGATATTTAAATGTCTCACACTGCTGTGCATAGCATGAGGCTCTGTTGAAGGAATTGCTTAGCACTGAAAAGGTTAATTAGGCTGATTTTGAAAATTTTAAACAAACCTTTATGACTTATATTTGCTGCTTGTCACTTGAGTGCTTCATTACATCAATGATTTATCAAACATGTGATATCTAGTGGCTAAGTAATAAAGGACACTGGGTCTCTCCATTCTTGAGTTAATAGAGTGGAATGCAAAGATTAAGTGTTTTAAATTTGATGCTTTATAAGAATAAATGCTGTAAGAAGTTTTCCATTTAAATAAATAAATATGGTCATATTATAAATATGGTTATATCATGGACAATATAAATTGGAAATGATATTATAATTGCAGTTCAGTATGTTGTTATAGTGTCTTTAACTTTTACTTTATTATCTTTTGTATGTTTCATATGGATTTCTATGGTCTATGTCTAGAATGTTATGTAAATATTTCATAGTGTTCAATATAATATATGAAATATTCATAATTTCAAATATGTTTTATCTTCTTCTCATACTGTCATCTATTATTTGTCTTAAAGTAAACATTAATCAGATTTACACATCAATAATCTCATTATATTTATAATTTTTTTACAATGAAGATAAATATGTAACAGTAAACCAAAAAAATTATAATATGTTCCTTGAGTACCTTCATTTTTTAAGAATTCTCAATGGAACCTTAAAATGCACTTTTTTGTTTGAAAAGCTTTGAGTGAGTATATTTTTAAAATGTCCTCGAAATTTTATAATCAATAGATACCACTATCAATAATATGATGCTAATAACTACTTTGTTTTTCAGAGTTGTGCTCGTGGTTACTATCTTGACTTTAACAACCGTGGAAATGGAGCATTTGGAACATGTCGACAATGTCCATGCAATAACAATGAAGAAAGTTGTTCATTAGTACGAGAAGGAAGTGATTATGTTGTAAGATGTATATGTAAACCAGGCTTTGATGAAAGACAGTTCTGTGCTGTAGGTAAGTTAAAATGAAATAATTTATGTATAGTTCATTTATATTTTTCACAGTATATTTGCTGTATAATGCCTATAACAGAAAAATTAACATAGATATATAAAAAACACTTCATTATATTATTAAATTCATAACTTGCTAATGCCAGCCCAAATCACATAGTAATGTGGGTGAGGCTTGTATTATTATGTCATATGGATTCATCATTTATTGGAAAAGTTAGAGATAAAGAATTGTTTAATATTATTAAAGGTGTTTGTACATAATAACAATGAAGAAGCTAAAATATGTAAAATGTGTGTTTGCTTGTGATGGAAGTCAAAAAGAAAAACCCTTAATGCAACTTAAAAATCTTGTTTATATGTAACAAGGACACATTTATTGCCAAAAGTGGTTGGATGATGGTATGATGAAATGGAAGATTGCTATAATATTTACAATTGTTAGTTGAATGATCCACCTAGAACAGTCACAAGAAACAAATTGGCAAAATGGATATAATTTAACAGAAACAATGGTTTTATTTTAACCATTACCTTTTATAATTGTCATGGAATTATTTATAATTTTCAATAGGATATGTTCTTCTTCAATGGAGTTAACTTGAATATTTGTTGCTTTGGAGTAGAAATTATGATAAGATAATGAAGCTAACTTAAGCAAACAAAGCTCTGAATATAAATAATAGCATTATGAAATGAATAGTTTATGGTAAATAACTATAAGAATAAGAAAAGTAATTGTACTAAAAATTTAAAGATTATCCCCATGGTACTAGGTAGAGCTAAAAATGTGTGGCACTAAGAGCATTAATAAATGATTACAAATTTAGTATTCCCAAGCCACTTTGTTTTTTGTTATAATGGTATTCTCTCTTCCAAGTAATTTCTCTTCATTATCCTAATCAATGCTATGTTTAAATATTTTATCCAGCTGAGAATTTTTCATTTCACCTGCCAGTAAAATGATAAGACTAGCTAAATTTTAGAGCCTGTTTATGAAAGAACTTCAATTCACAGGTCATTAGTTTACAGTCAAGTTTTCAATCCAAAGACCTGTAAAATTCAACATTTGGAAATGATTTATTGTTACTAATATTTATATTGGTGAAGTTTATTGTAAATAACAACAATAATCTAATTTTTTATTGTTTTTTAATAATTTTAAATACTGTTTTTCTTTTTATTCCTATCTGAGGATGGTGAACTAATCAAATGTAATTCCTTAACCCTTTTTGTTTTGAAAGTAATTGGTCCATAAATTTTGAAAATGAAAAACAATAATATATCAATTATTTGACATTGTTCATTATGCTTCTTTAGGTGTTATACTAAGTGATTCTATTCAGCTAAATTTGCAAACCATAAATACTCAGCCAATATATGGGCAGTCAGTGGAATTTACATGTAGTGTCAGAAACAATAAGCCTTTAAGACTAGTATTCTCTGAGATGCACGGTCAAGAAACTATACAAATTGGGCCACCAAGTACAGAGGAACAGTTTGCTGTGCAGAAATCATATTCCTTCATCTTTAGACAAGCTGTAACAGCTTTGATTTGCACTGCATATGATAGGCTGAACCAAGAGGTTGCCAGAGCGATTTCATATTTCAGTTCTCCTCGCCTCCTGGCCTACGGTATTTAAAAATTAATTTTTCAAGCTTAAACGCTCTGTAGTCCTGGTGATGTCCATATTTTTACTGATATTTTGTTTCAGTTTCTGTCATTGCTTTATTTGTATATAAATGTGGTGATGGATATGAACTTTGTGGAACATTACATATATTTATTTATTAGTAAAATATTTGATGTAGGATGATTATCAAAGAACCCACTTAATCTTCCAGCTTTAATTTTTATATCTGATGCATTGATGATTATTATAATGTACAATTTATTTCCTATATTTTATTTAACTAACAGAAAAATGAATCAAAGAGTGGATGAAAGTAGTTATATATACTCATAAGGTGACATGAAGAAATAAAATTTAGTCAAATCTCCTCATGTCCTCAAGGTACATATATATAAGTTCTTAGCTGTGAACATATACAAGGATGATGTATGTATTAAATACAGTTTCTTATGAATAGTACATTTATAATATTAAAATACTGAGTATATTATTTTTTATAGTTTGTACAATTGTATTTTTAATGCATTATGTAATTGATAATTATTCAGTTTTGTCATAAACTGAATTTTTTTTAGATCCACTAGTAATGCAAAATGAACTATGTTCGTCAGGGCTGTAAATCATACAATCCTCAGCAATGATACAGTTTACTATCTTTAGGTCGGTAAAACAATATTTGAAGCAAAGAATACTCACACAGTCATCATAACATAACTGTTCCATGCTAGATGGTTTATATTTGAGCAAATGTACAGAACTTACTATGTTCCAGATTATGTTTCATATTAAATGATTTGCTAATTGTTTTATAGAAAATTTATGTACTCTATCCCATTAATTATTACAAGATATCTAAATCTGTTAGGATACATCTATACTAATAAATGAATCAGTATGTCATCTAAATATTTTATTTCCATCTGTATAAAGATCCGTAAAGATGAATTTTCTCTTAAAAATTTTCATCTTAAGCCATTACGAGCAATTCCTTTAAGCCAAAGCAATAGTTACCAAATATACAGTCCTTGTTGCTCAGTGTTTGTTAAATTGTATGTCTTTATTGCAAAATCTGTAAAATGTATGTCTACCAAACAGTTGATATTTATTAGCTCTTAATTTTAAGGATCCTCTGTTACATTGCTCACATTATGTGTTTATTATGTTGGTATTTTGTCTTGTGAGTATAATTTTGATGGCATAACTTGTTATGTAGATATTATTACAAAGCTTTGTTACATTTTCAGTGATCAGTTGCATGCGGTTCGTTTAACTTTTTGGTGCATAAAAACATTACCTATTGTGTTATTGTCATTGTCAAATGTTTTATCAAGTTTCTCATTTCATTGTTGTAATTTTATTGTTGTTATATATGTACACTTTTCATACAAAATGATTTTCTCATTGAATGAATAATATTCCAGTCAGTCAATAATTTCAGAAAATAACAATCTTTATTTTTCATACTGATGCTTAATATGAAAAGCATTTATTTGAAAATGAGGTTTTTGCACACTTTGTTTGAATATAAGTTTTGAAACCGTTTTTTTGAGTTCCAGTTACTATTTGGTAGTAGTAGTATTTTTGTTTATAGGGTGTTTTGACAGCTATGGTCAATTTGCACCTCTTCAATTCATAGAAAAACCCTTCTGGACAAACACAACACCCATGCCCTGAACGGGATTCAAACCTACAACCTTTGGATTAGGCGGTGAGCATGCTACCCACCAGGCTAGCCCAGTCAGCCACTCCATTGCTATTACAATAATTTTAAATGAATAAAGAATAACCCATGAATTTGTCTTTTGAATATTTTTTCAACCTTAATGTAGTAGATACTACCACTGCTATGGATATTTCAGTAGCTACAGAGGAAGCAGGGAAATTAAATTTTATCTGAAAAAATTATTATTTGAATGTCCTATATGTAGAAAGTTCATACAAACACCTTACTTTGAATTACCTACATAGACTTCTAAGCACAACAGTTCTATACAACTAATTCTTTAGGGGACTTGTCAGTATTGAAGATGAAAACACTTGGTTTTTCTACATGGATACCCAATTTATCAAGGACTTGTCAGTTTTAATTTCATCAGCAACGAGGATTGATGCTAGACATTCCATGTTAGTTAGCCCATCACATCTTCATCATTATCAATCCAAAGATTAGTTTGTACCAGCTCTCCAAGTTATCCTATCACCTCCCAATCTCTTCAAACCTTCATAGTTCCTAGCTCAAACATTATCCATTATTCTGTCTCCCATACACCATAACTCTCTCTCATACTCTTCACTTCACTTCTGATATCAATCACATATGACTTCAAATTCTTTCTATATATTTTCTAACCCTGCCTACTTTATGCTCTCTACTTCCAACTCCTCTTTCACCATTCTTTTTCACCCCTTCTTGCTGCTCTACATAATACTCATGTGCTGGAGTTGATATATTTGTCTCAAAAGAAAAGCAATTGAGGATTTTATGAGAATATAGTATATGCTTAATGTGAATTTTATGATTTCTTTAGCATATATATGAGTACATTGTTTTAGTAAGTGGCTCAAATATTTCCAAGGTTTGTTACAGATAATAATGTGTGTTATCATAATAACTCTCCACTCTTTAGACACTGTGTATTGACTGCATGGGCAACAATAATAAAATGACCATTTTGGAGTCGTACTGACAAATCACCTTATTCTATTCTATATTCTATTCTTATTCTATTCCATTCTAAATTCTTAAAAAACTCCAGCAGTATTTGAAATAGGGCCTTTATCTCTTGATGTTTTTTTTAGAATACACCCCTTGACTTATGCGATGGCTTTCATGAACACTATGTATGTGTCTCCAGTTGGAATCAACAATTCATATGTTTTGTATTCTTTCTAACTTCTTTCCTCAAATTTAGGGTTTAATTGTAAAACCTCATAAAGAGTTCTGTCAATTTTTTACCCATGCCTTTAAGGCAATGAAGCTGACCCTCTATATTTATTTTACTAAATTGATTTAATGTTCAAAAGTGTGCAAAAGCCTGAATTAGGATTAAGATTCTTAGTAGAACTTTGGAATGTTTAACTAACTCTAAAAGCATAACTAAGTTCTAAATTCAAACTGAAAAATAATGCAAAATCTATTTGTTAGGTAAAAATTATTTGTAAGCCTTTTTTTAAGGGTTAAATCTATAATTATTATCTTAAAATTACCTTTAATATGTGTTTGAATCCTGTTCTTAGAATCTCCTGAAACAGCAACATCAAGACCTACAGTAATACCACAGAGGCCACCTACTATATCTGTCTCTATTACTGAACCAACAATTCTAATTGTGGAAGCAGGAGGCTCAGTGAGATATAGGTGTTCTGGAAGATCTTTGAGAGCTCAGGTGACTGGAATTGTTAATTTATACTAGGCAGTAGGGATTAGTTAATTGATTAGTTGTTTATTAATATTTTTACAATTATTTAGTTTATTAACCTTTTATCACTTTTCTTTTTTATGTTCATTAGATTCCAGTTAAAATCTCATGGGCTAAAGAGGGCGGTGTGTTGCCACCTGGTAGATCACATGATGATGGCCATGGCATACTGGTTATTAATGAACTGCGACCATCAGATTCGGGTGCTTACCTCTGTGAAGTAACCGATGGAGAGTCAGTTGTTACAGAGCGTGCTGTTCTTACTGTCGGAGGTATGGTTACTGATTAAATGCTTTAGGAACTGTAATTTACATGAAACTAATAAGAAAAATGTTCTTAAGATTTTGAACACATACTGTAGACTTGCCAAGGAGTAGTTCTCAAATTTCATTGATGAATGACACTTATTATAAACAGGATTATAGACTTACTTTTGCATGAAATTTTCTTACTGTAAATTGAAATATCACCTTTTGTAATGATATATGAGATCTTTAGTATAATCACTGGTCATTTGTTTTACTATTTAAAGAAATATTTTTTTGTAGGTGGAATTTTTAACAGGTGCCAAAATTTAATAATAAGAAACATCTAGGGACTTCTTGATGCATAAAATATGAGAAAAATATTGAGAATATTTCTGCAAAAGTAATCATTATACTAAATTGCTAAATGGTCACCCTGGGCATAAAGTCTAGCAGACTGTAATAGATGAAAAGAAAAAAAATTAAATTAATTATTAATTTATTTCACTCAGTATTTATGTCACATAATTTAATTTTCTTTCAAAACACACTGTTGAATTTTTAAATTGTATAACTTTTTTATTTCAAAAATATATCTAACTGTATCAGTAAATTATCTGAATAGAGGAAAACAGAAAACATGTATAGAAAAAATGGCGTCATTGCCTATCCTAGTATCTATTGTCATAATCTATTTGAGACTATTATTGTCATAATAATTTAGATACTTTTAGGTTTATCATAATGACATTGGATGATTTTCTGTGTTTGGCTATCACTACATGCATGCAGATATATATTTAGCTGGTATTTAGTTATTTAGCTGGTAGTTAGTCGTGTGTAATGTACCAAAATCAAGTACATTCTAGATGTTAAAACACGATCTGTCTTTCTTACTCATGCTGCAAAGACTTTCCTCAAAGCCTTCTCAAGATTCCAGGTAAGGTTTATATGTACATAGAATGGTTGTAAGGTAAAATTTATGAAATGCATATTTTTATCAGTATTTCATGTGAGTGATCCCTTTGATTAGGTCTCTATCATCAAGGGTCCTTACACATTTTATTTATAATTCTTCTACTCATCAGTTGATTTTAGAAAATTTCTTTAATGAAATAAGCTCTAGTTTATACAAATTAACTATTTTAATGGAAAATGTGAGTGGTATACTTTTAACTAAAATTCTTTAAATGCATTGATACATTTGAGCAATTATATACCAAAGATATTTTATTTTAGCTCCTGCAAGAGGACCCTCAGTTATTATCCACCCCTCAGATCATCAGATAGTGCCTGAAGGTTCTCCAGTTGAATTCCGTTGTGAGGGAACTGGCACTCCATTGCCAACCTTGCAGTGGTCAAGAGTTCATGGTGGCCAATTGAACCCAACTGTAAGATTTTGAATGTTCTATTAGTAATGCAGTTTTAAGATTTGTTACCGCAAAGGCTGCTCATTTTGATATGTAATATTTTTTGTCTTACAGGCTGTATTCCGAGATGGTATGTTCAGAATAATGTCAGTTCGTAAGAGTGATGAGGCTGAATATGTTTGCACAGCTACTAGCCCAACTGGCACTGCATCAGAGAAAGTGGTCCTTTATGTTCGAGGTACATATATTTTTTAAATTCATATAATAATAATAACATAATACTTTTATTTGACCAAGGATTTGATAGAATTACAAATATATGACACGTCACGTTAGAATACAAAGATGATATATAACTGAAACACATAGGCTTGTATAAAACTACGAGTTCATAAAATCATTTACAGAGTAAAATAGTTTGCAATGAAGAAACTTTAACAGCTTTTTCTTAAATATGGATACTTTTTTTTCAAATATGATTACAGATGGTAACCTGTTAAATATAGTTAGTCCCCTAGAATTGGGGCCATGTGCAGTATTACAAGTAACATATCCTTAGAAATTATTTTTAAACAAATGATTATTCACCAGAAATACTTGGTTGTGTTTGTATTCCTAACCAAAATGTGTAGGAATATTTTGGGTGTTCCACCAAAGGGGAATGTGGCCCAGAGAGACCTTTAGCTGAAAAATTTGGCTTCTAGTTATCATTGACTTATTGTGAAATATTGTTAATATTCACATCTATCCCTATTATTAAAAGGAAGGCAGAAGTTGACAATACTTTACAATAAGACATCAATGCTTGGAAGCTGAACTGTGAGGTTAAATTTCATCATGCCACTTTCCCTGCTGGGAGATATCTAAAATATCTAGTTCTCAGAATAGAATTTCAATTAGCTGATGGAACAAGAGTTATCTTGTTTCTTCAGTTGTTGCCCAAAACAGTATGTATGAAGTTATGAAGATTTTCTTCTCTATTATTATTATTTTATTATGTATTACTATGTTGTTATATTATATTTTACAGTAAAAATATAAACTGTGTGTACCAGAAGAATTATTTGTCCATTATCTCAGTGATTCTGAAGACTTAACTGGATATAATCTTCATACACCATTTTTATTTTTTCTACAATTGAAAAATAATCGATATTACTCCTGGTGAAATCCCTCCCTTCCTTCACCTCTCCCTTATATTACACAGAGGGTGCTCATCCAAGACCTGAGCCTGAACCACCTGTCAAGGTTGAGCCACAGGCATTTGAAGGAAATGCTGGTGATACCGTTCGCCTCTCATGCGCAGCTGCTCATGATCGCCGTGCAACTGTAAGGTGGACCCGAGATGGAAGTGAACTCCCTGCCTCAGCTAGTCTTACAGATGGAGGCACCACACTTACGATTTACTCTGCTACAGCTGCTGATTCTGGAGTTTACATATGTGCCACTGTGACACCATCAGGAGAAACAGTTCAAGCTCAAGCCATAGTCAACATCATTTCATTCAGGTTAGTAAATCCATGAAACAAAGTGATAAAAGTTAAACTTCCACAGTCTCAATTAAATTTTCATAACACTCACTTGGTTTTATTTAATAGCATCTCTTTTTTTGTATTTTTTGTCCCTAATGCAGTAAAATACAGAGATTGATATTGTAGCATTATTACGTCGGTGATAGGTTTGTAAATGGCATGTTTTGATATTATTTTCATGTAATTGCAGGCGACTACCTTAATCATGTGGTTGTAACAAATATAATGATAAACATTTTTTTATTCTTCTCTTATCTTCCAAATTGATACTCCTTTACTATTTGTCTTGAATAATAAAGAGTTTTACAAATAAGGCAATCTAGGATCATGGAAATTCTGAGTTCTTCATATTGTAAAGCTAGTTCTTAATGGTAGGACTCCATGTAAATCATGAGTGATGATTAAATAGATATAATATTATGGATGTGTAATCCAAAGTAGAATTGTCATTCAAATAATATTAAGTTGATTATGAAGATTCTTGGATTTAACCCCATGGTTATCATTATCACAACCCTTTAAGATTCTTTTTGCATGTAGTACACTACTATATACTCCAAAAATTGTAATATTAATAATTTATTGTACACTAATCAAAGTACATAGCAATAGTCTTCATTAAGGATAATACATAAGCATGGTAGAGGGTTAATGTTCAATGTCCACATTTTCACTCTCAAGGAATTCAGTTCTATAATAAAAGGCTTTTGTTAGAAGTGAAGAATATATAACACATTGGAACTGTGAGAGGCTTACATTTCTTGATGAAGATGAAAACACTTGGTTTTTCCACATGAAAAAGTTTTCATGTGGTAAAACCAAGTGTTTTCATCTTCATTATGAATCACTTCCACAAAGTAATGCCTGAAAATACCCAACTTACATTTCTTGTCTCTTGGGATAATTAATTGAATAAAAATAATTTTAATACATTGAAGGTATTACTGGTTTTTGATAGCCCACAGTGGGACAAAAATGTATTTATTTAAAATAGCATTTATGCTACAAAGACTCAAAATAGCAAAACAAAAAACATTATATTTTTAAATATGGTTTTAGTACATTCATCCATTTATTTATTAGAAGTAAAACAAAATACTGCACTAGTCCTCATCATAAACAAAATTAATTAATTAGTAAATTGGAGCCTTGATAATAATGTTCTGTTCAACAAAAGAAATATTTTATTCAATTTCACCCCTATCAAAAATAAAGTTTTTTCTACCCGCTTCTTAGATTGAATGGCTCCATTCTATTTGGATATACTAATGTTAAATTTCTTGGTGTCCTAATTGATGAACTGGGAACCATGTATTGATTCCATCTACACAAAAATAGCTTCTGTATGTTACTTGCTGAGACATCATGCCAATTACTAATTTAGAGACAACCATGTCAGTGTACTATACCTACATTCATAGTAGGCTTAAGTATAGTGTCACTGCCTGGGGACATTTGTATCATTCAATTAGGGTTTTTAAACTCCAAAAATGGGCATTTTGGATTCTAACTGGCATGGGGAAATCCCATAGCTGCTGGCCTCTATTTAAGAAACTTAGTGTTTTGACCTTTCCTTCCATTTATATCTATTACTCCATATTATATGTAAAGACCCATCACTCTACCCTAAGTTTAAAGGTGAACATGGATATTCATAGTCATGACACCAGACAGAAATTAGACTAGACTGATCACTCATAGCACAAAATTGTACTAAAAAAACCATGTATATTCTGGAGTGCTGTTTTATAACTCGTTACCACTGAAATAAAAGCAATTAAATCACTTCTACTTTTTAAGATGAAACCAAGGAGATATTTGATTGATATGCTTGATTGAACTTCTTTTATTCAATCCCTGATCTCAATTACTTGTTGTAAATGTTTCAATGTTTTATTTCTATGTATTTATTTGTAATTTATGATTTGATGTGTATTTAATGTAATGATGACTTTTTATACTTGACGTGTCCTACACTAATGAGTCAGTTGTGAGTCCGGGGATTAATAAAAAATTATTATTATGTATGTGAGGGTAGAATTTTGCATTGATAAAGGTTTTGGCAGAGAATTATTAGTAAATGCACTATTTAAAATTTCAGATCACCACCTACAGTAAGAATTGAACCTGACAGACAGACTATCCCACAAGGTACATCAGCAGAGCTCCGCTGTCTTGCATCTGGGGACCCTACACCAAGCATCAGATGGTCTAAGGCAGCACAAGACCTGAGCAGCAATGTACAAGTAAGTTTTTTTACCACAGTTAGTAATCATGTTTTAATACACTCAACTAAGATGCCTTAAATTCATAGGATGCCATGCTATGCTGAGATACATATGTCCTGATGCCAAGGCATGTAGTAACATTATATTTTTCAACTTTTTTTCGGGTAGAATTCATGAGGATTTTTTAATTGTTTTTCATGCCTTGGTTTCATTTCAAAATTTGTTTTTCCCTGTTCACCCTATATCTTTCTCATCACCCTCATACATAGGAATAGGCAAATGGAGAGTGTAAGCCTAAGTGTTAATTAGGTATGCAGTTTTATTTGAATGCTGTGATATATGAATAAGTAGCTAGTTTCTTATTGGGTTTTATCTTCCCTTTATACAGATTATTGGCCAGCTATTTAGGCTAACTAATGCCCAAGTGTCAGATCGTGGAGTGTATGTCTGCACTGCACAAAATACTGGAGGAACTTCCCAAGCATCTGCTATCATTGAGGTTGAGAGTAAGTCAGTTTTATTGGTTACATTATTATACTTTCCAAGTACCTGCCATCATTTACTTGATCCCTCTGCACCTGCCATCATTGATTAAGTTGACATCTGATTAATCACTGAACTCCCAAATATATTTTTGGTTTTTTTTTGTAAAGTCTAGATTGGAAAATTTTCCTGTTTCTGCTGATGAGAGGTCTGTTTGTCCAGGCTTGCTCTCTATGGACTAAAATAACAAGAAATTATGTATCAACAAAAATAAGATATGCTGCCTTATCCTTAAAAAAAATTAATTTGGTGAAAAAACTATGCTAATGAGTTGGTCTCCTGGGTCACAAATTTCAGGAATAAATTCAAAAATATATATCCATCATATAAACTCCTAGCCAGTTCACAACAAAGACCTAGACACTTCATAAAAATTTGAGTAGGTTCTTAAGGGATGCCACATACAAATTACTCATTTCATTCAAAGAAGATTAAGATTGTCAAGTTATACAAAAATGAATGTATGGTGAAAGTGGTAAACTTTTCCATTGTATCTTTTCAATAACCTTTTTTAAATTTTTAAATTGTATATAATGAAGCAGTGAAACATTTTTGATAACATTGGTAAAACTGTCACTTAATCACAGTTTAAAAATAGAATTTATTTATATATTTATGCATGTATTTGTGTTGCCTTAACTCCAAAGAAAAATAAATCTTCTCTAGGGAGGCAAGCACCATCAATAGAACTATATCCTGAGGCTCGTCAGGTTGTTGCTCGTGGAGGAAGCGCCCTTGTTCAGTGCCGAATCACTGATGGTATTCCAACCCCAAAACTTACTTGGAGCAGAGTTGATGGAAATTCATTCTCACCCAATGTTGAGGAACTTCCGGGAGGTGTTTTGAGGTAATTTTACCAAAATTCTCATCCTTCCATTTTTTAATATTTTTTTATTTTTTACCATTAGTAACTTGTTATGTTTAAATTTTCTACATGGCACACACCATTGGCTACTCTATTAATCCTGATTTTAATTTCAAATGCAATTTGCCAACCTTGGTGTCATCCTCATCTGCCAATCCAAAAGTCAAAGGTTCAAATCCCAGCTGGTGAATTATCCACCTAGGGCATGGATGTGTTTGTTTTATCCTTTATATAAAAATTAGTTTATACTGTCCATTGAATTGGCCACTTGAGGTTGTGTATGGGCAATTGTAAAATAAATCAATAATATTCCATGTGATTGTATTTCTCTAAAAGAGAAGAAACAATCTGCAAAGAGCTGAATTTGGCTATGTTTTCCACATGTCAGATGCTAATATATTTTGTGATACAAAGAGTTGTCTAATTGTTGACATTTAAGATAAATGTTCCCTCAGTACAATTAATTGTTTTTATATTATTTATAAAATATGTTGATTAAATGGGTTGTACTATTGCAGTTCCTTATAAGTGTACTAGCTTAGCTCAGTCATTTTGATTATGTGGTTTCATGATCATAGAGCATATTGAAAATGCAGATATGAGGGTAATCCCAAAAATAAGGTCTCCTATTTTTTTAAAATACAAAAATCTATTAAATTTCTATAATATTTACATTATTCTAAATTTTGAAGATTTGTCCATTCTTAAACATAATTGCCACTTTGGTCAATGCATTTTTGTAGACACAGTGACAGCCCATGTCACACCAGCTCTCCACCATGTCTCCCAATGCTGCTCATGTGGTTATTGATCAGTTTAAGGTGTAAAGTGAAATACTCAGGTTTCATTGCACATGACAACCAAGTTCAAAAAGTTGTTCTTTTCATGTGCATTTTTCATTCATAGTAATGAAGAAATTTGCAGGAAGAATCAACTTGTTGCCATTTATGATCTTCTGTGAGTATCCATGGTACTCATCTTGCACACACCTTCTGATACTACAACTTCTCTTTGTCCAAACCGTGAAGCCAACCCGGTTAGCCTGGTGGGAAGCATACTCACCGGCTAACCCAAAGGTCATGGGTTCGAGTCCCTCCTAGGGCATGGGTGTTGTATTGGCATGGGTTTTTTCTATGATTTGAAGAGGTATAAAATGAACATAGCCATCAAAACACCCTATAAACAAAAATACTACTACTACCCAAACTGCAAAAATTCAAACAAACAGCCTGCTATTTTCTGTTTCGGGGTTGAAAGGGGGTATTGTTGATTGAATTTATGCCTGCTGAGACCACAATAAATGCTGATAGTTACTGTGAACACTGCAAAAGCTCAGACAGGCAACTCAGAACCAAAGGAGAGGAAATTTGAGCAGGGATATAAGCATTCTCCATGACCATGCTCACCCACACGTCACCCTTCAATCCATTGCTCTCCTGCAACAGCTTAATTGGAACATCATTACCCACCCATCCTATCATCCCAACTTGAAACACAGTGCCTACCTCCAGTACCTAAATTGAAATAACTTTTGGCTAGAAAGTGATTCAGATCCAAAGGCAAGGTGAAAAATGAGTTAAACATTTTCTCAAGGACTGTAATGAGCTGGTATGATATGGGTATACAAAAACTGTCACAGTATTTACAAAAATGCATCAACTGAAATGGCAATTGTTAAAAAATAGACAAATGTTCTACCTTTAGAAAGATATAAATCTTAAATAAAATAAATGGATTTTTGTATTACATAAAAAAAATAGAACTTATTTTTGGGATGTCCCTTGTATGCCTTGATCACCTTTTATATGATTTTTAGTTGATGTTTTTATAAATACACAAAAGTGAATGTGTAATTGTTTTTAAATTTTGGAACTGAAATTGAACTGGTGTGCTAAAATACCTTATATATTATTAGTTTTTTTATTTCATAAAGTGATAAATTTTGGAAAACACCCTAAATCCTTCAGAATGTTTGGAAAAAAGTGCTATATAGTAAATCACAAAGAGGCTTGAACATATTTTTGATTTATCTTTCTGTATTCTAGATTCAATCAAGTGACAGGTCCAGAAGTTGGCCAGTATCAGTGTCGTGCTGAAAATGAAGCTGGGTCCACGAGTGCAATAGCATACTTGGAGATGCAGACCTTACCACAAATCACTCTCATATACCCAGGCAGTGGATCTGATGGTGGTAGACGACAGTATCGTGTTAAACCTGGCCAAAAAGTGAAAATGGAGTGTACTGCTGATGGAGATCCAACTCCCAGTGTTTCATGGAACAGGCACCACCCTGGATATCCATAGTAAGATATATTTTGTGCTGACACTAAATACCCATTGCAATTCCAGGAAACTTCTAATTTCTATTAATGTAATTTTTCACCATTATTGCCATTAAATTTACTGATAAGACCTTCACTCGGTGGATTTCCAAAATGACACAAAATATACTTATTAACTTAGATTTTATTCCCCAGAAAAATCTAAACATGACCAATTTCAATGATAATCATTATCATATGGTCAAATGATGACTATTATCATTGAAACTGGTCATGTTTACATTTTTCTGTGGAATAAAATCTAAGTTAACATGTATATTTTGTGTCATTATTACCATTAGTCTTCAGTCCTAAGTGCTTTAGTTGAGTGCAAGTTTCAATTCTTCGTGAGTCTGACAGTGGCCACAAAATCACTCACTATAATTAAATTCTCAGTGCATCCCATACTCATTACAGTGGACTTTGACTGTATAAGTATTTCACTATTTCTTTTAAGAATTTGACTCATTAGTGTGAGGAGTTAGAAGTAGTTTTAAAAACAGGAGTCGAATTGCTTCCACAGTTGGATTCTCATTGAAATAAATCTAGCCATGTAAACATGGATTGCGAGATTACAAATGCAATCCTCTTATCCCAATGAAAAATAGCATCTTTAATAATTTTTATGATATTATGTATGATGCATTTTAGATGCTTTGTTTTTATCGTAAAGCTGAATACCATTTAAAAGCAAAAACTGTATTCAGTTTCTGCAGAATATTGCAATAATTTTTTCCATCATAAAATTTACATTCAGGCACTGGCAAGTGAGCAGGATTTGACTTATACAGTTTTATTTTCCTTCTGGAAATTTTCACTGCTTTTTATTTCCTATCTTTGTTTTCCTCAACTTAGATTAGACAAAATTTCCTTTTTTGCTACTAGTCCTAGGTTCTTTTTATCAATCTTAATTATACATGTTTATAATGAGGGATGTTCAATACAGAGACAAATTTTTCAGTTGCATGATTTATTATGCAAATTTAATTTTGTTTTATTGCTATCTTAATGTGTACTATATATATGGTACAATTTTCATTGATTTGACTACAGTATTATAGTAATAATAATTTTATTGTCTAGAGAAGAATAAATTTGCATGGAGCAGTCAATACTATGTTGAAATGTACATAATATATTACATTGTGTAAATACAGTAACATTATTATGTAAATAGCTTAAATACAAATTTGTAAATATGTTAAAATTTATAATATTTTACTTTCTAAGTAGTCATTAATGTTATAAAATAAGTTTCTTTAAAAAATAAATTTTAATTTAAATTTGTTTGTTTTCAAGGTTTTTTACTTTTAAATGCAGTTTATTGTAAAGTTTGAATCCATGATGTGAGTTGTTGCTGAGGCTTTTTGATGCCCTGTGGCTGTTTATGTGAATAGATATGTTTGCTCGAGTATTGTAACAGTGGAAGTCTGCATCAGCAGAAGCTATTGCAATTTGAAACATGTTCAGTTCTCCTACCACTGCTCCTGATGATGAAAAAAGCAACACCACACACAAAACCAGTTAAATAGGAAATTATAGTGTTCCTTATACCTAATATATTCAGAAACGGAAGAAAGTCACTTGGGTGTAGATGGAGACTACATAGAGAATGGACACATACCTGCATTTGGACATCCTGTAGCTTTACCCCCTGCCGCATGCCCTTGTGGCAGCTTGCAGGGTAATATGTAGAAGTAGTCTGCATTTTCTCGGTCTTTGAACCTACCATTCACAAATGCAATTTTCAATACATCATATTTCTTGTTATGTGTTACCTCAATTATTAACTGTAGGTGGACTGATCAGACATTAAGGTTTAATATATAATGATATAACATACAATTAAATTTTTGTAGAAAAAATTATACAGATAAAACTTTATGATCAACACTTTATTGAAAGGCTCTCTTATCGCTGGTAGTGAAACTTTTTTGGGTAATTATCTCAAATATTCTCATCCTTCAAACATAATTTTCTACTGTCATGAAGTCAGTAATCATTAAGCTAAACGTTTCATTTTAATGGTGTCCCTAACTAGGTCCTGTATCAAATGTACATTTAGGAGCAACTTACTAGAGAATCTCCCATTTCTATCAATTCTTGGGGAATTCCTTAATAGTACTGCTAACCTGTGCCACATTCATTCATTCTCGTTTTTACCTCTTTCAAACATTTTATTCATTTTCTTTTTCATTGTGATATACAGCTCTCCTGGGGAGACAAAGGAAAGTGCTGTGTTTGAAATCACACAAGCTTCACCCAGTGACTCTGGCACCTATACTTGTGAGGCTCATAATGTACTTGGTACCACCCAGGAGAGGGTACAGCTCATTGTTGATTCAGAGGAAGCAACAAATGAGGTGGATCATGGTCATCCACAGAATAGGCCATATCCTCCTGACACTGGTGTCCGACTTAATAATGAAAAATTCACAGTTTTAGAGGGTGGCAGTGTTACAATGAGATGCACAGTTAGAGGTAAGTAAAGAGTTTTTATTTCAATGAATTTTAGTCACTTAAAATATACATTTTTCTAAAATTTATCCATTTGAAAGTATTAGCAACTTTGAAATTTTTCTCTTCATTAAACCTTTTGTACCGTAGCCCTAAACTTTATACAGTCCCTGCACATGACTATGCAACAAAATAAAGCATAGATGACCAAAAAAATTTCGTTCATCCTGGGGAGTAATTCTGAATGCTTGATATATCGGTTGTTTGGCACTGAAGGGTTCAGACTGTAATTCTTATTCTTACAATTAAGGTTTGATTTTAAAAAATGTTGTTATGATAGAAAACTGTAATGACCAACCAAAATACAGAAAATATATTTCATCACTTGTCTTGATATTTTTTATTTTTTAAAATTTTCTTTATTTTACTCTCAATTGAATTTAGACTAAAGTTTGACATATGTTTGTAGTTTTAGTACTAAAACTTCATGAGTAACATTGAAACTGTTTGGATTCCTTTTGGCTTTGAGTGTTCATCAGTATCAAGTATTAAATCTTAGTCATTGGCTACCTTAGGTTTTTCAAACCTAAGATAAACTGTCACCTCAAAAATAATTGGCATTTAGTAATATTCTGTGTTAAATTGAGTTTTTATACAATTTCCCACGGTGGAAATAATAATTGAGTGTCTCACAATAAGTTTTGACGATAAGAAAAATGAATGTTTTTTAATTTTAGTTTTGACAATATAATACATTCAAGAATACAAAGTAGATTTTGAATTATTCTTATCTAAATTTGTTTTTTTATTTAAAGAATTGGAGTCAGGATTTAACCTCATTTCTGTTAAAATATAATTTTCCTTCACCAATGCATTGTAGATAAAACTTGTAAGTAATATCAAGATTCCATACCCGTCATTTGTATTTATTCATCTTTTCCTTCTTTAGATAACGGGGATAGAATATTCCTTACCTGGGTCAGAGGAAGTCCTGGTGTCATGCCATCGGATCATCTCATCAAAGATGGCACCCTTTACATGAATAACGTCAAACCAGATGCTGCAGGAGAATACATATGCCAAGGCATTGGTATTTCAGGAAACACACTTTTCACTGCAAGTGCATACTTGGAAGTAATTGGTTAGTGATTCTTCATTTTCTCTGCACTTCACCATTAGCACTTATGTACTTAATGAGTTTTTATTGAATAAGAAAGAATGTAGTTGTCAATTTTATTTTTACCTCATATGTAGCAGTCATTGACATTAAGGGCAATAAACCAGTTAAACTTTCATATTAATACTAATATTAAATCCCTCAATACACTGTGGTTCTGCTTATGTCCCAGTCCACTTTTAAAAGCACTCAAAAGCACAGTCCACGGCCTTAAAATTGAAAGCCAAGGTACATCACAACACACAATAAAGTACTGTACATATTCTAAAAATATTTATACCAATTTAAATCCAAATAGAAACATTTTTAAATTCACAGAAGATTTAACAAAAGACACAACCATGGAATTAGGAATAAAAAATCCTAAATTTTCTTCATGGAAAACAAAAGTACATCACTTGAAGTAAGTGAAAAATAAAGGTGTGGCGAATAGTTGGTGGTGGAGGGTCTTTTTCTCTTCTTCCCCAAAAACAACAACTCACCAGGTTGGAACTTGAATAGTCTGCGATTACTGACCAATGTAGGAAAACCATTGAAAACTAACCACATATTACATGAAGCACTGGGATGCTTAGTTCCATTGTTAACCACTAGATGGAAAGCATAGTATTGTTTAAACAAGTATTTTTTTATTTTTGAGATGCATCTTGTAAATGTTGACTTTTAATATATTCCATTATCTGAGAATGAGCTATGGTTTCAAAGATTTATGTGACAGCTTTAATAAGTATTGAGAATTAGTTATTTGGAAGATTTTTAACAGCATTTTTGTATACTAAGATATTTTTAAAATACTTAAATGCACAGAAAAGTATCCCGAGGTAAAACAAGAGAATAATGACAACAGAAAGAGGATGAGCCATTATATGGATAGAAGACGTAATTTGTTCATTGAAAAGAACAGAAATATATTTAGACTATCTCTGTAACTATATCTCCAAAGGTTTATTTTCCATTGAAATGAAGAATCATTAAAAGAAAGTCATAGACAAAAATGAAGGCATAGAGGCTTCCATATTAAATTGTAATAACTTTGAAGTTTGTTTTATAAATGATAGCTTTCTTCTTAGGTTCTTCAGTATTATTACAAATATGTGCTTCCTATCACCACAATCTTGAAACCTCAACCAATAAAACTTAAATATTGTTTCTATACTATTAATGATTATAATCAAACATGATTTTCTCTGTAACTTTGAAGGAAAAAGTATAAAATGATACATGCCATTCTCATTGTTTATGCATGGTATCTAGAGTGCAACTTCTCACATATTCTCCTTTCATATGAATATAATTGTCAAAAATAAATTTTTTGCTCTTTTTCTTATGTTGCAAGGAGCTCTGGAAAACTCTAATGTGCCTTTGTAGATGAATCTATTCTCATTTTTTCCTTCCTAAGTGAAATTATGTTATAATTAGGACAATTAATTAGGAATAGCTCCTTGAATTGTTCAATTACTTGCAACCATAAAGGGTTATATATTGATATCACATCACCATTATTTATAGTGCATCAGTAAAAAGGACATTAAGTTCCTCCAGTTTATTCACCAATAAATCAAAATATTCAGAAAATATTTTTTGTTGCCAATTTCTATTGAGTGTTGCCAATCAACTGATACCGTTGTATTTCATTTTAATGGTATGCAGAAAGAAGTAAATCATTTTATGGTTGATGCATTCACAATGGTTTTTTGAAATATTTTTATTTTTAAATATCAAACCTCAAACCGTGACGTTGGTCTCAAAGACTGCCAAGCCCTACATCTATCATTTTTTTAATCTCCTCTATTTTTCAAAAAGAACTTTGTGGCAAAGTGGTGATAAGTTTAGGTGTATAGAATTTTTTTTACATTTATTTCTGAGAATCAGTCTGGAAGTTTGAAATAAATTAGTGTATTTTTTTATGACTCCTCATATTTTTAAAGGTAAAGCAGGATATCCTATTTTTGTTTTGATTTGTTAGTTCTGTGAAATGCAGTGATTTTAAAATCAAATTCATTGTAATTACGTAATTTCCTGGTACATATTTTAGACCAACAAGAAAAATTCAGTCTTCCTTGCTCTGGAGATTCAGAGCAACACCAAATGACGGAAGTGGATTAGGGGCTAGGAGAGGAATGAGAGGGAAAGGATAGAGGGTGAAACTTTCAGGGATGACTAAAGAATGATTACTTATTCCATTGGATCCAAAGAAAATAGAATTAAGTAGGCAAGTAGGTGGTTAGAATTAAGTAGTAGTTACTGTTAATGTCTCTTTTTCATGTCACAGTTTGATGGTTAAGGCATAATTATAGACCCATTATCTCTTCCACTTTCATAGCTCTGTCACTATAACCTGTAACTCTCTCCAGAGAATTGAATGAAATTAACTTTATTAATATTTATTTTAGAGGCTCTATTTTAGGGTCTTCTCTTTTAATTTTGGGAGATTAGGAGATCATAATGTCTGAAGATGGTAATATATTTGTTATTGGTATATTTATGGTTAATACTGCAACCTTTGTAGCTATTAGCAATTTGAAGAAGTATTTCTTAGTAGTAAAATCCCTACCATTTTTATTTTGATTGCTAATAGAGTAGGAAGTTAAATATAACATGAAAGTACTAACATAACTATTGCTATATAATATTTATCATTTATTAAATGCATATCCAAGGAAGTTTATGCTCTCTGAAAAGCAAAGGTAATTTTACTTTGATAATTACATTTTCAATTTAGCATGTGCATGCAGCAATTGTACTTTATCTATAGCTAAAAGGAAATTTATTAGGTTACAGTACTTAAAAATTCAGCATTTAATCCTCCTTAAATAATATTTATTTAACTTTCCATGATATTAATGTCATTTCCTTTCCTTGGGTGCTAGATTAGGATGTTTTTCTTTAAATTCCTCCTCCTTACACAAAGTTCAATGAGTCCAGCTAGTTATTATGAAAGCAAAATTAGGAGAGCATTCGTACTGCTATACCAATTATAAAAAACAATGAATGAAAATTGTTAGTGTTCTAATAAAACTCCTCATTTATAAAACTTACTAAAAATATTTTTGTGTATTAAAAACATAGTTTTTCATTGTTTCCTTCCTACGATGTTAACTGGTTTAATGTGTTTTCATTTCTAGATTTAATATTATATATCATTACCTTTAAGAGATTTTTAACTTTTACTCTAACATTTTATTTTAATATCATTGCAAATTAAATCATAATTTATTAATCCTAGAGGAAGTGGCTACACAAATGTGCCAAATGGCAAGATTTGTGTAGCCACTTCCTGTTGGGAATGAATTTGTAATAAGTCAATGCATGAAATTGTGAAATATGTGATTTATTTTATGCCATCAGTATTATAATACTCCCAATTGCAATCATCTAAGAAGGGTTACAATGCTTAGAAAGAATCTGTAAATTAAATAACAGATGATGTTGCATTGCGACGAAACCTGGGTCATATAGAAAATATATTTTTATGTGGAATTTCAAAGTTTGTGTCTCATTTAATCATGAAGCAGTTCCATGAAGTCACAGCGGAAACTATTTCCTATATAAATATCAGAAAATCTTATTTCCAACTTCATTACAATTTCCAAATTTCTCCAATGGTTGGAATATATTTATCAGTATTCAAACAATGGTCATCTCTGGCCTACAATACTATATCATAAATATTCATGCATTTAGGACCTAGGCTTGTATAATTCAAGCTATTAAATTGTTTTTGCAGTGGTATATGAATCCACCAATTCACAGGACCTAATCACTTATGCGATACACAGATAAAATGTTCAATAGAATTTATTTTATGCAATTGGTGCATGATTAGTGTCTGCACTTACTGGGAATATAAATTAAGTAAATTAATAAAACAATAATGTAAAGTAAAAGTAATCCCAAGTCATTATTGAAATGCACTTCTTTCTCATTTAGGCCATACTTTGAAATTAATTAGAAGGATCATTTAAGATTAGCAGAAATAAATATTGGATAGTTATTGACTCATTGTTTCACATTTTATTCAGCCTGCTTTGTCTAAAAGTACTATATAAATCTAATATTTATGGAAATTATTGGAAGTTTGATATTCTATATAGTACATGGTGAATACAAGTTATCTCTTTATGAAATTAAAATTTTAAATTCTGTAGAGTGAAGATGATTGTAGCAGTAATTAATTAATTGCTTTATAAAAATGTAACTTATGAATCTTGAAAATGAAGGGAAATTGATACATAGGAAGCAACTATCTTTCTACTAAATGAATGATTATTTTTACATTTACTAGGCAAAGCCCACACAATTTTATATTTGGTGTAAAAATGTAAACTTATTGTATAAAGCATTAAGGAATTAAGTATTACAAAGATACTTGTTTCCTTTTTTTCAAATACATTTTTTATATTTAGCACATATAAAAGTATTTGTTTCATAAGTAGGATAGAATTTCCATTTCTCTTTTCAAATTGTTTTTGCATCTTTAATGCTTGATTGTTATAATAATTGTAAATTTATGGAATAAATTTTACATTTCAAAGATTTTATTTATACCCAAGGTGTTATTTGGCATCATATCAACAAGCTGTTGTCATTTCCTCTGGTCTTCAGCATCTTCCTCAGTGATCTTTATGTTTCCCTTGTCAACTTTCACTTGTTTTTTTTAACTTCTCCTGGGTCTTCCCCGAGGTCTTCTGTCAACTGGGTTTTCTTTCCAGACCTACTTTATCATGCTGTTGTCATCACTTCTTATTATAATACTAACTCATCTCAGCCTATTCCTGTTATGTCTAGTGCTCTAAAATGATATCCTGTTTCTCTTATTGTATTCTCCAAATTATTCATTATTGTTGGTTCAAATACATTTCTCTAGAATATACTCTTCCCATGTCACTAATTTTTCTCTATATTTTTTCATCATTTATGTTTTACACCACAAAAGGGACTGATCTAAAGAAGTCCTTTAAATTTTTCTATGGTATGATAATAACTATGACCTTCTAGGGTGTATATAGATTGTGCATATTCTATTTAGTATTTCAGAAGGTTCTCTGTTTTGTGAGTTGTTAATTGTCCCAAGATATTTGAACACTTCACCTTTTTCAAAAGCATGATCTAAAGCAATAAGATTCTCATTTCCAGCATTTGTGTATCCAAAATGCATGCATTTTGATTTTTGTCACATTCTTAGTCCTACTCACTTGGTTTCTTTAATAAGTGTTGTTATAATTCCCAAATACATTCTTAATTTCCTAATAGTACTAGGTATGCATTTCCAGGCAAATAGTTGACAAAAAATTAGAGATTTAGCAGGAAAATTATTAGCAGGCAAAAAATTTGAGATTTCCCAGGTTTCTATCCTGGTTATGGCATTAATGGGCATACATTTTTAAGGCTAAGTAATCATTTGTCTTCAGGGGAAGACTCACATCTCACCCTGAAGTCATTGCCCATTAATTCCATTACCTAGATAGGAAATTCAAGAAATCATTAATTCAAAACTAGGTATGTTATAGGGAAGTTATGTCATAAGGAAGAACTCTTATCTTTCTCCAGTTTAATAACCAAAGTCATTTTTCCTTACTTTTTTCAGTGCTCCTTAAAATTGACCCTAGTGACAAAATTTTCCATCTCACAATTTTATAATATTTGTTTGAATTGGAATGTTGGATTTATTATTGGTACGCTGGAAAAGATGACAAGATAGCATTGTTGTTCAGTAGCCATTGTTTCTTAGCTAGACAGAATTTACATTCTGGTTAGTTTATACTTAACATAATCTCTTGCATAAATCATTCAATTAATTTTTATTATAATTCCAGATTTCTATTTATTCATATTGAAGGATTAATGCAGATCTTTGTCATATTTAAAAACTGAGGCTGTTCTCAAAGTAAACTATTTTTTTTGTCAGTGAAATAATATGTGCCAGGTATGTATCCTTAAGTTTAATCTTTCGGATATATAAACAATCAGATATATTTCTATCATTAAAAATGGTGTATGTAGGAGCCATTGGAAAGGTAAATTTTGTCTTCCACCTCTTATATTCTTAATCAGCACCCATTGCACTCTGATCACCACTCAACAATTGTAATTCTGTCACTTCCTCTTTATCTTTAGCTTTTCCCTTCATTAAGGGATTCTTATTCCTAATTGTCATTTTCCCCTCCTTCCTCCAATGTCAATCTTTGTTCATTTATTGAATTTCTTTTCAACCAATGTGAAAACATTCATAGCCATATGTTTTTTAAATAACCGTGTAAAATAATGCTTAATTTTCATTTTAATTAGCTCCACCACGAATTAAGCTGAACCCAGTAAGGCAAGTCGCCAGGCCAGGAGATAATGTTTACATATCATGCACTGCAACTGGAGACCAACCAATATCTCTGGCTTGGGTTAAACAGGATGGACCATTGCCAAGGTCTGTGATTGTGAATGGGGGTTCACTGCAGTTCCGAGGAATTGAACTATCTGATGCTGGCCACTACAGGTGCATTGCACGAAACTCTGCTGGAGAAGCTGATGGTGTGGCAAATATTATTGTTACTGGTAAGTTTTATAACTTTTCCATTGTTATAGTTTGCCTTGTAGTGGAATAAACCTTGTTTTCATTTTGTGATCCAAAGTATAAAAAGTACTGTTCACCAAAGTTAAAATAGTTCTCTTTAAATTCTCTCAGATTTCTTTTCTATATGACGTAAGATAACCCTCTGCCATACTTACAATTGTCCTGATTCAACAGGCATTAAGGGACACAGTGGCATTCCCAAGGATGCAATGATGTTCCATATTTAATTTTATTAATGCATCCTAATTTTATAGGCATTTTTAGAAACAAATAGAAAATAATAAACTTATACGTACAGCATTTGAACCTCATTATTTTAAATTTAAATTCCCTAGAAGTAAAATTTCTTATAATCCCATATTTGGTATGAAAATATTAACTATATCTTCTTATTCATAAAGCCACAAACTTTTTGTTTTGGTAAATTTGAATTTCAAGTATTTTATGTTGTGATATGAATTCAAATGTTAAATTACAAGCACCAGCGAAAAATCATTAAAATGGTTGCCTGAAAAATTGGGTTTATTACTAAGCTTAAACTCATGTTAGAAATTTTCACTTTATTAACCTACTCTTAAGAAAAGACTACAGTGTCTTGAAATAGCCATTGTCTTTATTCAGATTGTATTAATGTTAATACTGTTTATGTTCTCTTATATTACAACTGAATTAAGGATGAAATCTTCAATTATTGTTTTCAAAATAATCTCCTTGTACTATTTTTTCAAACCTGTGATCAGTCATTATTGCTACCTTTACCAGCATAATTACTTATGATGCTGAATTTCAGCAAATAATGTGAAATTATTAAATTTTGAAATGGGTTCAGAACTATTAAAAGGACTAGTTTCATTTTAAATCATGGTTACATACATCATTTATCTATTATTTGCTGGACAAAGGATCCCTGCCTTTTTTCCCAAAAGAGATTCATTCTCGGTACCCACCACTTTCAGGTGAGTAGCATAATATGTGGTATGAACAGTCTGCTATTTTCTCTTTATGCATCAGCATGGTCGTTGTTGTAGTTATACAATGCTTATTGTGAGATATACTGATTATTTATTTGCTTTCCTTCAAAAAATTCATATTATGGTCAAAATTGTTTTATCATCAGATTTAGACAACAGTTGCATGATGGCTTTATGTTAAGATGCAGAATGAATTCACTGGTGTCTCACGGCAAAGTTTTGTTTAAAAAAATTCCAGATCATAATTTCTCTAACTATAAATGCATAAAAGTTCCTATTTTTAAGAGTAATTTTTTAAACAGCAATAAATAATTCTCTATAAATACTAACTTTTAATAAATGGATGCAAACAAAACTTATATGGTGGGATACCATTGTTGCTTTTTCCTGGATGGTATTGTTCTAAATATTATATTTTCCTCTCTTTATTTTCACTGAATTGATAACTTTTTTCCTGCTGTCATTGCTTCTACATTTCATATTTTTATTTTTAAAAACCTTATTTACTAGTATGATATCTGACTTGAATATGTACTTGAATGTCATATAACCCATGATATACAACCATGGATGAGTTGAATTATTTTTTAATGATGTTCAAAGAATATTAGTGAAAATTATGTTTGAAGAAAATGATTTTTCATGTGCCAAAACAATATTAAAACCAAAATTTTTAACCACACCCCCAACTTTCTACTTATCAATTCATTCCAAAAAATATGACAGAACGGCATCAGGTTGTGCAGGCAATGCAACGAGATGTATCAACATATGAAGGATCGTCTGTAGACCTTAAATGCTCAATCCAGCCAGGAACAAGGGTAACATGGGCTAGGGATGGAGGTCAACCTATGCCAAGGGGTTCCAGGGAGAGAGAAGATCACCAAAGTAGTGTTAGCATCTTGGAATTAGGAAGGGTGTCAGTTGAAGATGGTGGCCGTTACTTCTGCCATGCTGAATCCTCATTAGGATCATCATCCGATTATGTGGATTTAAGAGTTGAGCGTGAGTACTGATAGTAGGGTTAAATCCTTTTGTATTTCATCAACACTCATTGAATTAATTACTACCAAAAGACCAACTATACATCTTTTGATAACATGCACTGTCCATATATTTATATATATATATATATATATAGACAAGGTTTTCTCTAATAATATGCTTCGTATTAATTTACCTTATAAATAATTTTGGTTGGAAACTGAGAATCTAACTTTGGATTGTCTGTTGCATGCTTCTACTACTTATTTTCAGGTTATGTAAACTCCTAAAATTTAGCAACTGTGATATATAGTATTATAGTTACAAATTTATAACCTCTGCTTTTATACTGCATTAACTTATATTTTAGCAATTTTACATTAAATTAAAGGTAATAGGATCCATATATACCTGAAGTTGAATTGCCAGAATAGGAAAAGCCTGCAAATTTCTAAGTGAATAATATGGCTTCTCATTTATTGCATCTACAGATTGTTCACTTAATTAAAACCAGGAAATAGGATGTTTAGATTTGGAAAGATAGTTAAGCAAAATACTCTGTATGTATGTTTAGAAAAATTGCTTTATAAACTGATGTGTACTTTTCAACCAAAAATATACATAAGAACCGTGGTTTTATTGATGATCTGGTGCAAGATAATATGACAGAAAACATGTTTAACTGTATTAAAATTTGATTCCTTAGGAAATGTCTGTTGATAATGTTGATCATAATTGGTTATAATGAAATATCTGTTGAAAAATAGCTTTCAAAGATAGCTAAGTGAAATAATAATCAAGTAAATTCCTGTATTAGTTAGATACATTGATAGAAGTTTCTAAGTGATCAAAGACAAAAAATAGAATACATATTTGATTTTGTCATTGTATCCATTTAAAACTTAAAAATCTGCATAAAAACTCAACCAAAGATGAATTCTCACATTATAAACCTATCTACATACAAAAATTTAATAAATAGAGGAAGAGCAGTAATGAAATAATTTCAGGTTACTGCTGAAGAGAAAATAATTGGGAAAAGAAGTAAATAATATGATGAAATTTAGGCATAATGGAATAACTGATTTTTGTTATTCATTATTCATTTATCGTACATATATTTAAATTAATATTCTTAAGTCACTTTTCCTATTTTATTGAGCTGACATTTTCAAAATCTTAAGGGATTAATGGATTAGTAGCATTCCAAAGTCAAAGTATTTCAACCTAAACGCAGTTGAGGCAATAAACACAAAAATATGACCAACAAATGAATGAAATATTCAAATACTGGATCAATCCAGAAATTATTTTGTGATGAATAGTTATTTTTACATTTGATTAATTGATTAATATGCTTATTCCACTAGCTTCACACTTTATGCTTACCATTAGCAGTTATGGGCAAAGGCTATGCAAAAAATGCTATTTTAATTACTCTTTATTATACATTATTTTAATGTGCTTTGCTTCTATATGGAAATAGTATCCTCCAATATCCAATTATAAACTATTGCTTTTGCTATTTGACCAATTAGTCATACATAAGTCTTATGTGCTAAATTAGTTAGTAAATTTTCAAGTGTGGTGTCTACACCAGTGCCCTTAAGATGATCAGAAGGTCTTTTGTTGACACTTAAACATTCCTTAATGAATTATAACATAAAATATGTACTCATTTACAGCTGGCTACACTATCATTTACAGTAGATGTAGTATTTTTGTTTATATGATCCATTAGCAGCTATGCCCATTTAGTACCTTTTCATATTATAGAAAAAATCCATCTGGACAAATCCAACACCCATGCCCTGGGTGGAACTTGAACCCACGACCTTTAGAAAAAAATTTGCTGGCAATTACCCTAACACCAGGCTAAATCATCTATTATAAAATAGCAGGCATCAATATAAATTTTGACATTTAATGATGTGTTTATGCTTAAGTTCTCTAAATATCATATTATGGAGAAGTATGATTAAATTGGTTTTAAATAAACCTGGCAGGTAAAACTGTGTTAGCAGAAATCTTTTATAATGAGCTGCAGAAGCTGGCAACAATCTCAAAAGAATGGTAGTTATGGAGTCAGGAATTTTAGTTGGAAAGGTAATGGTGAAAGTGGGGGTTCTTCCTCTCCACGAAGGGGTGTATGAGGTGTGAATCATTAGGTTATATTCTTATTGAATGCTTATCTAATGGGCCCAGAGGTGGTGGCATCAGCCAACATTTGGTGGAAACAATTCATCTTCAAAGATTTTTTAAATTAATACACTGTTTCTTTCCACAATTTCACAAATATAATTGTGGAAATAAAACTAGTGCGTTCAAATTTTTACAAAGGGCTAGAGATGCAATTTTTAACATAAATATTTAGTGCAGAATGTTGTAATTACTTGTATCACTTAAGTGACCTCACAAGGTTTCACTAAAAAAGAAATAACATTTCCCAAATAATTTTATTTAATTTTTGTACAACTGACTCATATATATTACCTTCAAAGTAGTTCCCTCCACACTTAATAAATTTTCAATGTGATCATATAAAAGCTTCCACATCCCTGAGCGAATTTACCTTAATCTCTTCTATGGACAGGAAATGGCATTGGGGTAGATTTTAATTTTGCAAACAAAAATAAGTCTGCTGTTGCCAAATCTGGCTAAAAGGGTGGTTGTGCCACAACACTTATGTTATCCTTTGTAGAAAGAAAACATTGTCATGGTGATCCAGGTTCTATTGCCCAAGCCTCAGGCCTCTTATCTCTCACAGCCTCCCTTAAATGCTGCGTACTTGCAAATAAAATTCTTTATTGATGGTTTGACCTCATGGGTCATACTCATAATGATCACTGTGATTAATATCAGATAAGATGATGAGCATTAATTTGACATTTCAGCAACTTTGGCATTTATTTTTTCCGACTTGGTGATGATTTTTCCCAAGCACTGCGATGAGTGTGCTTTTGTTTTGACATCATAAGTATAAACACTGGCCTCATCGTCCATTATGAAGTTTCTCAGGAAACTTACATCCTCATTTGATCGATTCAGAAGATCTTGACAGGCTGTAACACATGATCCCTTTTGTTCTTCTGTGAGCAACTATAAAATGAATTTTTGCAACCTGATTCTGTCAAAAATATTTGACATAAACTTTGGATATTTCATATTTCTGTTATTTCATTGATTGCCCACTAATTATTTTCCAGCTCCAAAACTTGCACCTTCTCAATATGAATGTCATCACTCAATGTTGATGTCCACACAATGCAGTAGATGCCAGCTTTGCAAAGTCAGCAGACAGCAAGGCAGTTGATGTTTTGCCGACTTTGAACTACTAATATCACTCATTGTATACTCGGCTCATAAATTATTTTCCTCGATCTTCTTATAGTTGTCAAGAGTTTCTGTCAATCATTTCCTAAATTATGACAAAATTACCAGAGCAATAAAACTTTACTTCTTTTAAACACATGCAAAATTTATAAACAATGTATAATGATACACCATGCCAGTAAGCAGAAAAGTGAGCATCAAGTCATTTATTGACTCTTCTGAAAGTTCAGTTTTCTTTTGGGCAAACCTAACAGCTGGAATGAAATACATATGACATCTAAACAATGAAGATTCAAGATGGGATATCTAAGATGAAATTTAATAAACTGCTAAGCAATCCTTATAAGTGTCTATTAATCAATATAAATCAAGCAAATTTGATGTACATATTTACTATTTTTAGAAGAAATTCAGTTGTAATGAAATGGATGTAGCCCTTTTAAGCACAGCATCTAATATGAACATCAAATCATAAACATGAGCTACCTAAGTCTCTGAAAATTTAAAACCCCTCTCTAGTAATAGGAAAAGCAAAAAAGAAATAATGGAGCATTAAATCCATTAGTGCATCAGTTGTATTTTATGTAAAACTTATTCCATCTAAAATCATATTTTCTTAATTAATTCAGTTAATATATTTCCTGTTCACATAAGTTTAGGAAGAGAAATGAAAACCTTGCAATTCC
>WURS02000018.1:7636160-7649691 GCA_011762765.2 Rhinocypha anisoptera
AATGAATTCCCCACCTACTTTTACTCCTGTCTCAACCGTTTCCCATGCCTTTTGTACCATCTCCTCCGAGTACAGATAAAAAAGAACAGGGGACAACTTATAGATCATCATTTCATTCTTTAGATTTTCATTGGGATTAGGCATTTCTTGTTAATTCATCAACAACCAACAGTCATATGGTCATGTATGAATAGGCAAATTGATCACCTCTAGGTTTTAACTTTTTAACTAACTATGATTTCTGCTGAGACAAGTATTTAGCCTGTTGAATTAATTCATTTTAATTGTTTCTACAAGCCACTGTTCACTTGGAGAAGAATTTCTGGGGATTCATTATTCATGTCATTAAAAGATTAAAAGTTGATTAAAATCTGCTTTTCCATTCTACTTTATCTCTCAATATTTTCTCAGATAGTTTTCTTTCATTGACTTTTTGTTTCCCTTATATTTATTTGCATATAATTGTTAATAACAATATATCTGCTTATTCTAATTCATAAAATATGACTCATTTGCATATTTTGGTAGGAACATTATTGTATCCTTTACATATTTTCTATATTTTAATATTGTACTTTTAAAGGTGAATTATAGTTTTAGTAATCTCAGTTAAAAAGCAACGTTTATTAGCTCACTGAGAGGTAGAAGTAAACTGGGTGAAAAGGGGTTACATTTGATTATTGTTGTAAAGAACAAAAGGATGTAATTACAGAAAAGTACCAGAGAATAAACAATTGCATATACTAACTTCTGAGACAATTCAAAGTACCTACTACCTTAGAGAAATACAAATAATACAAGTTTACTCCTTAATATAGCAAAAAAAATTAAAGTACATATGCTGAATTTCAATTTCTCATGATTTAAAGTTAATCCGAAAAATTATTCAACAAGTAATCTCATTTCATCCATTTCATATTGAACTAAATGAGAAATCTGTCCTTCAGTGAATTTATATAATACTGGAGAATATGAAATGAAGGAATTGTCAGCATCTCAAAAATTCAGATTTGATGGTTGTATGCTGGTAATCATAATGATAAAAATGATGATGATGAAAACTTTTAATTGCGACTACATATTATAAATTACTAAGATTTTACTTAAGATACTTAAGATGAGGGAATGTTGCCATATATTAATTTGAATCTTAGTTATTCTAGTTCCAAATTTACATTAATTACATCTCTACATTCTTTTGCTTACTTTTTGTAAACATAGGGATGATGATGATGGCTCTTCAATGTCTGTTGTTCCACCACTGAAAGATATCAATTCTAATATCCAAGCCTTGAGTGTGCCAAGTGACAGCAGAGGGAGGACACCCAGGGGGAGGAGTGACCCCGATTCCAACAGCTCAAGTTTACCTCCAGTGAACCAGAACATGCACACAGAAGATCCCAGAAGGATTTCTTTTTATACGAGGGATGGCATGCCGGAGAAGCACGAAGGATACGAAGGTTACATATACATAAACAACAGCTCTGGCCTCTCCAAGAGCACTGAAAACTTTAGCATCAGTGAAGGTGACCCACGGTTGAAGCGAAAGGTTTTTTTAAGTGGTGATCGGGCTCCAGAATTGGGGAGTTTTGAAAAGATCTCCACCGAGCGTTCCCCTTATTCCTCCTCATACCAGTTTCGGAATTCCAACCTTTCACTCGCCACCGATGGGGATGCCACGTGGCGGGAGTGGGGTATGGGCCGTGGAAACATGGACGAAATGCGTCCCCGGTGGGGAGACCGTGGCATTAGCGTGGGACATCCCTGGAACTCTGGTGGTCCCACCCCTGTTGGAAGGATGAGTGACAATCCAGGCCCTCATGAAGAATATCCAGCACCTGGTTGGGTGGAGAGAGGGTTGAGTCGCATGAGTGGCGATGGCAGGGGTAGGGGATCGGCAGAGTCCCCGAGGAATGACCCTGGGATTCGTGTCATTGTTTCCGATGAGAACTGTGGACCTCAGCGAATGAGGGGAAGTATGAGTGACCTCCAGAATGTGACTTATGTTCCTGTTGGTAGATCAAGTAATGAAGGTTATCCTCAAAGAAATTATGATGGGTACTCATCTTCTTTGCCATACGTTGGAGATATCCCCACCATGCATAGTTCGGTTGGAGGGCATCAGAGGAATGCTGGGAGTGTCATAGAAGATGGAAAAGGGGAAAGGGTGATTGTGGTAGAGAGAGACAATTGTAATGCAAGTGACATTGTCCATAGTGGACGAGCATATGGGTATAATGGCTGTATTAGTGCCCCTAGCAATAAGTCTCCAAGCCAGAAATTCAAGAAGAATAATGATGCCACTACATCATTGCCAAACTTACAGAACACTAAGTAAGTTTCTCATTTATTCTTTTTTGGTCCTATAATTTATCAAAGGGAAATGGCTTGGTATTTGTTAATTTGATTCTTATAAGATATTTCCATCTTCTGTTCATGCAGCACTCATTTAAGAGGACAGAATGTTCCTGTAGACCCAGAAGTGGTTGTTGAAAGAGAGTTGAGAAGATTAAAAGCCATGGAACTTCAAAAGGCAATTCGTCAACAGGTGCTGGAAATGTGGTTTGATTTTTAGAAATAAAAAGGAAAATTCTTTGTGGATCTTAAGTGCCTTGTCATCTTAAACTGTGGCTAATTCAACAATGAAGGCTGTATTCTCATTGGATGAATATATGTACCTTAAAATATAGGGGACACTTCTTTTTTTGCCAAAAAACATAATCACAAGTCTCAGGAAATGACTGAACTACTCTATGTTATTAATTATTGGATTTGAAACTAAGTGTTGCAAGTATTTTACAACTGAAGCATATGTTCATTCAGTGATATCTGAAAAAACACGTTCCCTTCTTTGCTTTTACTTTAGTGATTCAGTTTGATCCTTTATTAAAGTTTAATTTATCTTCCCTTGCAGTTGGAAGAACGTGAAAAGATCAGGTTGCATGAGAAGGAACAGAGAATGAAAGAAGAGAGAGAAATAGAAGAAAGATTGAGGCAGCAGCATGAAGCAGAAAGACTGAAAAAAGAAGAGGAAGAAAGGAAACACAGGGAGAAAGAGGTAAGCTCAGAGTCTCATATGTAATATTTGCAATATTATTAAATATGGTCTGTTGAGAATAAATTAGTACTGCACCCATTACTTTAAAATATTGGTGTTAATTAATAATAATTATCTAAATGTGAATATGATCTGCAATAATTATCTTATAAAACAGTAAAAATTTTAATTAGTCCAGTAGACTTCGGCTCAACTTGTGAAAGCACATTATGAATAGCGGAAATTAAACTTTGATAATTTTTATTTAGGAGTAAAGGAAGTAACTCTGCAGTTTCCACATGAAAATTATTATGCATGACCATGATTTCGTAGCAAGGCTACATCACACCTGGTAATGTAGCCTTGCTATGAAACCATGGTCATGCATAATAAATTTTCATGCGAAAACTGCAGAGTTACTTCCTTTACTCCTAGTATGGTGGACTTCCACAAAGTTATGCCTGAAACTGTATCGTAATAATTATTTATTTTTTTGTGAAACCAACAAATAAATTCCCTCTATTCAAAAATTTTAATAACAACATTCTTTCCTATCTGACTACATCAGTACATTACAATGATACATAATGATTTGAAATTTCAACTTTTCTGTCTATATAAAAAAATAAAAATTTTGAATTGCATTCCAAGTTCTTATAATTTATATAGAATTGATGGAAATATTAAAACTGTAAACTTTAAAGTGATTTCATTGTGATAAAAATATATGGACTGTTCAGAAAATGTTACTTTTTAAAAGTCTAATTCCATGCATGTTTTTAAAGGAAATGGAAAACAAGAAGGCAGAGATAATGAGAGAAGCACTGGAAGCTGCTGAGCAAGATGCACAGAAACAAAGGAAGAAAAGATCCATGCACAAAGTGGAAGGGAAGGTGGTGGAAATTGAGCTTAATAAAAAACAGAATGGTTTGTTTTGTAAAATCCTTGTAGTTTAACATACATATTTATGATTACTATTTTTTATGCAACGTATTATTTGTAAGATAATATAATTTTATCAAAAAGTTATTCTATATTTGAGGGAGAACAATGTCATTCACTTCTACAAAACCATGTTTGTAATCTTTACTTGTATATTTTAATCATTTTCTTGATGCTTTTAATGTGAAAATCATTCACCTTTGATGGCGTAACATATCTCAGCGTGTGTCCCTTCAAACCATATTGCATCAGTCCCTTTATGTATTTATTGAAATATTATTTCAGGATTATTACCCATGTAGACTTTCACTTTGTATAAATAATAGCTTATTGCAATTGTTAATGCATTATAAAGCAGGTTTAATTCATATTACATAAGCATAACAACAACAGGAGTGATTGCGTGCAGCTTATGGATATCCATATTGAATACAACTTTGTAATTTCCACAATTTTATTAGCTCCTAAATGTTGTTATAAAACAATTAATTTTGTCATATCAGTTTATTGGTAAATGTTACTCACCATATGGCTAGACTTTCAATGGGGTCACCAATTTCTTCCCTCCTTGCCACAATCTTTCTTGACACTTGACTCTTTGAAAGTAAACATATTTAAGTCAACAAATAACCTCCTGAGGCATGTGCATTAAAATTTCCTGTATATAGATGACATTCTTTCTATGTGGACTAGTAGTAAAATACATCTGAACTTATTTCTTAATCTTCTGAGCACACAGCATCCCAACATTTCCTTCACAATGGAAAATAGTAATGGGACAATTAACCCTATATCAACACCAGCAGTCATGTAAACTATCATATACAGACCATGTGATACCCTCTGATTCAACCACTACTCCCACAAACATGTATCCTTCCATTTTATAATTCTTCTGACCAGTATCCTACTCTCCAATATAAATTTCAATCATGAGTTGGCAACCATAAAAAACATTGCCTCTCATAACTGCTACAGAAGTGAGCTGATAACCATTCATATAAACTTAGCAATCTATTACCAACTCCTCTCAGAGCAGCTCACTACACACTGTGGAACTTACATAAGTTCATCTGTAATGATATGGATGAACGCAACTTACTCTCCCAATCAGGGGTTTTACAAATTGGTGTGCCAAACTGCTAATTGTGATGCAGAGTACATTGGCCAAACCGGCTGATATTTTGAAAGAGCACAATAGGTGTTTCAGGAATAACAACCCAAAGTCCAACTTTGCTAAGCATCTGTTCGAGAATGACCACAGCAGTAATTTTACACCAGAGATTCTGAATATATTGAAGTTTGGTAGAAAAATGGGCATTGTATGAGCAGATGGAAATTACTTTCCGCAAACATGATGAAAATAGTTCACCGTGTAATGATGTACGATCCACAGTGTGCACCTTGTCAATGTTAACCTATGCTCTCTATTTTCCTCAAGCATCTCCTTCTCCATCCTTGGCTAATTCCCCTGCCACATACCTCTACCCTTCCCCCCCCCCCCCCCCCACCTAATGATCTCATGCCGCTCTACTTGGAGTATCTTAACTTTGTAACTACATATAAGTAATTCCACCATTCCCATTTTCCCTTAGCATTTCCATCCCATCCTCTACTTTTATTTCCTTTGCCTCCACCAACCCAACATCTAATATGTATTTGGTGACTTTCTACCTGTTCCTTGCATATGACTATGTTACGGAGTAGTGAAACTTGTCATGCCACACAATAAAATTGTGGAAATTTCAAAGTTATTTTCATTATGGATATCCTATTACAAAACATGCTCTTAAAAATAATTGAGTAGTATAGAATAGCCAAGTTTTCTGTGACCAAAGTGATGTGGGTGTCTATTAGATACTATGGCTTAAAATATGTTGATATTTTCAATGACCTAAAATAGAAAGGAAATTTTAGAATTAACAGTTTATGTGACATAGATATTTTGGCCAATGTGAATAATATAGTGTGCTTTACAATGTTTATTGCACTTTTTTGTTAAATATTTCTATTTGTGATCATTAAGTATGAATAAGTTGGGTTTAATGATATTAAGAGTTTCTGAGATAAAGACATATCATAGTACATGAACCCATATTTGTTTTGGGAAAAGAAGTATGATTTTAAAAGAGTGAGAGGAACATTAGTGATTACAGACAAGATTTTACCAAGTACATTTTTTTGTAAAGTTTTTATGTGGGTTGACTTGTCATGGGTTTTAGAGATGGCAGTACCTAGGAAGTTTGTATCCTTGCTATGAATGATCTGGAAATTGTTACATCTAAAAGAGTTTAGAACACTTCCTGGAATGGATGGAAAATGATACAGGAACATTTGATAGGGTTAACTGAAGTTTAATAAGGAAATTATAGTTATAACTTTCTAGTATGCCATACTTAGTTGCAGTTTCATTTAGGTAAGAAGATTATCTTACAGAATAACTATAGCTTAGAGGAGCTTATTAGTTTTATTCTGTTTCTCTCTTAAAGCCATGTATACATATGTATAAATACGTCAAAATTAACTAAAATGGTGTAACTGAGGCTGTCACTTGGTAGAACTCGAGTCTTTATAAAGGGTAATGTTTATCAAACAAGATTTAGGTTTTATATAGGAAGCTATTTTCATGAACTTCATGGAAAAACTGAGTTGACATATCTTTTTTTTCATTTACAGATTACCCTGGTCTCATGGATACAAATGAACCAGTCAGTGAATATACTGTTTCTTCATGCTGCCCAGTCTTAACAGACGGTAGGCCTAATACTGGAATTGAACCAACTGAGGCACATTTAGATGACATTGGCAGTGCCTTACCCATTAATATGAAATTGGAAGGTGATATTGGGCCTGGAGTAAGGATGACCACAGATTACCAGGAGATGCCCTACCACGCCTCCACCAATCCTGTGGCTCCTTTTAAAATTACAATTCCTGAATCATCACTGCATGGTGGTCATGGTGATGTAGGAGGTGACAATAGTGACTTAAGGCAAGGAGGAGTGCTTATTGTTGGCAGGGATGTTTACCTATTGCCATATGTCAATACTGATGTGCTAGCCCCGAGACACTTGAGTGGGAATGCTTATGCAGTAGGACCTGGTGGTGGTGGTATCGAAGGCATAGGAAATAGGATCCTGGGTAATGCTGACCATTGTGATTTTAGAAGAGACTGGAGTGGAGGCACCCAGAGGTTGAGACCATCAAAAGATGTGGGGACTCAAACAGAACCAAGTACTCAAGGACCTTTACTTCTCCTTCTTAGGATGGCAGGACCAGAAGATTCTCAAATTGGGTAGGTATTCCTTTTTCATTACCAGTTAATGTTGTGCTCTTATAGATTTATTATACAAACTCAATAAAGGTATGTGGCTCACTGGGCACAGTAATGGGGTGTTTAAAGAAAAACACCCATTGATGAAGAATGATGTATATTTAACTTCTTTGGAAAGAAAAAAACATGGTGAGATATGCTTCAATGGTCTTTCACATGATCCTCAGTCTTAGTATTTCAATTATATTGGGAATTCATGTTTTTAAATGGGGAAGCCTTCAAAAAATGGGAAGATTTATATGTTATGAAGCTAAAGTGGGTAAATTAATTAAACTCAGTGAATGTACTACTGCAAACATTTTGAAGTTTAATTCTGGACTCTTATTAAGGGAAGATAATTTTTTAAATGTATTCTTCATCCATATTTTGATAAACCTATGCACAAATCATCTTCAACTTTCCCAGAGTACACTTAAATGGAGCAATAAATAGTGTAAATACATTTTCAGGTTTAAAGCTATTCAAGTAATGGGTTTTCCAGGTTTTTGAGAGAGCCGTCCATATTTTGACATAATTCATTGTAATGGGGAATATTTTGTTGGTTTTCAGACAGTCCTCTCCATGTAAATAGTCCTGCATTTTGTAGATTTGGGCAAGAAAAGTCAATGGTCATGAAAATTGTCTCAAAACCACAAAAACTTATAAAAAAATATTTATGAAAAACCTACTTCAACTATGTATGTTATTTACTTCACCTGTAATGATTATTAAAAAAATAATTTGGCAGAGCTTTTTAATCACTCTCTCTACTGTTGTTAAAAATTAAGCTGACTTTTATTCTGCTTTTGTTTTTACATTCTGACAGCATTGCACCTTTGGGTTCTTCTGTGAAAGCATGACTGTGCATTTGCATGCATCATCTTCAGTCTCCCTGCTTTTCACTGTAATGCAAGTAAGAGTAGGAACAGTAATGTAGGATTGTGCATGTGCATGACTGAAAAAGGTGTGTATAATATCTTATAGTAATACAGCTTAAGGTAAGACTAAAAACAGGTATCCAGATAAGAACAAGCTCCAAAGCTAAGTATTGGCAATTTTTACACATATTTTGACATTTTTGCATGGCACTCATAAATTGGCTACAATAATATTGTCAAAGTCACTTAGTTTTGTGAATGAAATAATACAAAGAAGTACCTCTTATGCATACATATAACTCTTCACTTATAATTATGTACTTGGATATGATATTTTATACATTTATTATATCTTCATTCTTATTCATTATCTGTATGTGAGAATTACCTTATTTCTCATCGTATTTCACATTTAAAAAATTAATGGAAATCTTTTTTTCATGAGATGTAAATCAGTATTTAAACACTAATCTATATTCATTTACAATAAACATCATGGTTAACAAGGAATCATAAAAACAATTGTGGCTTATTGACATTATTGATAGCTATCCTCAACATAAGTCAATGTTTTATCCAACTGAAGAGCATATTAACAAGTGGATAGACCTCAAATATGATTTTTTCTTCCTATTCTTTCCAATTGCAAACTGGTTAATATTGTTATGTCTGAATTCTTTATAAGTATCTAATTATCTGATACATCATATGCATATGTATGTTGTTGATGATAGTAGTCAAAACCAGTCCTGCATCCAATAACAACTCCAGTGGAATGGTAATTGTAATATAAATTGAACACAGTATAAAAATAGCTTTGTCATGACAGTATCAAGAATACTTTCAAGTATCTTAGTTAAATATAATTTTTGAAATTGGACACATAATCTGACGCTTTTAGTATATGTATAAGCCCTAAAACATGATACATCTAGATATAGATTGCACATTCATAGAAATATTTAAAATATAATTTAAAGTGATTATTTATATTTGTAAAAATGTGTCCATTTATCTTTCACAATTAATGCTACTTTATATTCTTTCAGATATAAAAAAATATATTGTGTAGTGTATATATTGTAAAAACACCTTTATATCTTCATATATGAGAACATACTAAATCATACAATTGTAAGAAAATTCTATTGCTTTAATGCCTGATGGAGAGCAGCTTCAAATAAAAAAGATAATTAAACTTGTGATATAAATAAATAATCTCTTATGCTTATGAAAATAAGATTTATTCTCTTATTACTAATTGAATTTATACATATATTATATAATACATATTTCATAGACATAGTTTCATGCTGTTCTGTGGTAAGCTTTATCAGTGAGTTTTATGTAGAGAACAAGTTACTAATGAAAAATTAATAGATTGACCATAAAACAGAAAAAAAGCTCTCATCCTCTAAAAAGCAGTAAAGGACAATTTTACCCCTGAGATATTAGAGTAAGGATATTTTATTTTGCGGTTACAATCCATTAACATGGGACATATTCCATTGATGCCTTTATTGTGAAGGTCAGAGCAGAGGAGCAGTGCAGATGACTCTTCAATTCCTGATACTGACTTCAAGGATGGAAAAGAGAAGGCTTTCACTGAAGATATGGGGACAGCTTCATCAGATTGTTGCTTCTGCCAAAAAACTCGCTCACAATCACAGCCATCTTGCTCAAAAGGGTCATCACAAGACTGTCCCCAGAAACAGCCACAGCAACTTGACCAGAGACCCAAATGGGGAGCTAATCGTCCTGCTAAAAGGTACACAACCCAGAGTGAAAAAGATCCACATTATTCATGCAGGTATGTTTTCTGTGGTGTGGTGGTTTTACTATTTTTAATGCTGTTTGTTTAACTTTTTAACAGTTTCATGAAGATTTATAAAAGAAAAAGCATTCCCGTAAATCGTTAGTCAGCAAAACGTTGTTATGACCATAGGATCATTTGTATTGACAATAAATCCAGAGAAATCTGGAAAATTATAAATACCTCCAGAAACAGACCTGGGAAGCAGTCTTAAATCCTGACTAATTATTCATCAGGAGTTATTATATCCAATTTTTCCCAACTTGCCTCTAATTTTGCAGATCACTTTCAACCCCTTTCTACTGTTAAGCACAGTGGCTCTCCTAATTTAGAAACTATCACTGCTACCTTTTCAAATTCCTTATTTCTCCATTCCCTCACAAAATCTGAACTGAAAAGTACTGTGCAGAATCTAGGTACAAAACAAAGCTCTAGTTTTGATGGAATTCCCAGTTACATCATTAAGCAATCTTTTGACCTCATTCTGGAGCCTCTATATTTTCTCATAAATGAATCTTTCAGATTAGGAGTGTTTCCAGCCCCACAAAAGGTTTCAAAAGTAATTCCACTTTATGAAAACAAGGGTGATAGACATGACCTGAACTTCTAGCATCCAATTTCTCTGCTGAACCAGTTCAGCAAAATATTTGAAAAGGCAATCTATGTTAGGCTAATTTCCTACCTAGAAGTTTCCAATCTACTTTCACCTTCTCAGCATGGTTTTAGGGAGCAGAAATCTACATCTTCTGCTATCTATCAGTTAATAACTCAGATATTAAATGCTTTGAATAACAAAATGGAAGCTGCTGCAATGTTTTTTGATTTCTCAAAAGCTTTCGAATGTGTTGACCACCAATTGCTTCTCAAGAAACTTAATGGGATGGGTATTCGTGGCATACCTAATGCTTGGATTCAATCCTACCTATGTGATAGATTACAACACGTTGTAATTTCCCAACGGTAAGGTCCCAACTCGAGGTATTCCCCAAGGTTCTGTTCTGGGGCCTGTCTTGTTTCTCTCATATATAAATGACTTCGTTGACAGTTTTTAACACATAAATGGTACTACCCCTTTATTATATGCAGATGATACCAACATTATTCTTACGTCACCCACTTTTGATGATTTGACAAAAAAGTGTAAACAGGTTAGCCAAACTTTACTTATTTGGTGTCATAATAATTTACTTGATTTGAATATAGCAAAGTCTCACCTTATATACTTTGCAAATAAAAATAAAACAAACAAAATACTTTCTATTGAAGTTGACAGGAAAGTGATCCCACTGGTTCAAAATACCAAATTTTTGGGTTTATACATCAATTCTCTAATCTCTTGGGATGAACACATAAACACCTTAGCTAGCAAACTAAGCTCAGCCTGCTTCATGATAAGGTCCATTAGATCTACTATTTCAGTAGATGTTTTTCTGGCACTATACTATGGAGAATTTTATTCTCACATAGTCTATAGTGTCCTTTTTTGAGGTTCATCTTCTAAAGCCTTGACAACTTTCAGAGTCCAAAAAGAGCCATTCGGATCATGACTTTTGCCAAAAATAATTGCCCTTGCTGTCCCCTGTTTAAAAAATTGGGCATATTGCCAGTGCCATGTGTCTACATTTATCATGTACTTGTATATACAAAGAGAAATTTATCTCACTATGTAAGAACTGTGATGTTCATACATATTTAACAAGGCAGAATGAACAGCTGCATGTATTGTACAAGGTCTGCAGGTGCTGGTCCGAATGCAATGGGCCTGCAGCTATATAATAAGCTCCCAGCTGAGATTAGGAACCAAAAAAGTATGGCTGCTTTCAAAGCTAATCTGGTTAAGTACTTAAAATTAAAAAAGTTCTATTCATTTCTGAATTTTCTAATAATCCATAATATGTTGTTTTTTATCTAATACTATCTTTTTATCTAATTTTATCTAATCTAAACATCCTGTAACTTGACGTGTCCTATATCAAATGTAACTGCTATAACAACTCGATTGCTGGACAAATAAAATAATATTATTATTATCAAATTTATTTATTTATTGTTTTTTTGCTCACCCAACATAGAAACATAATTACAGGGCAAATGCATATATCTGACTCATTAAAATGTTTAATCTAAAATTACCAATCTAAACATCACAACACTTTCAGAGCAACTTTCATCCTGTAACAATGTTACTAATTTTATCCCTTTTACTGCCGACCAGAATTTCTGTTTGTTCCAAAAATGCAGCACATTTTTTTTGGAAAATGTAAATCTGTAAAAAAATTCCACCGAATTTCATTTCTTACATGTAAAACACACACAGTCCGAGCCCTTTTTCTTTTGCCATTTTTGCCATCACCTCATGCACAAATTTCACAGTCCTCCTTCCTTCGTGGTAATTTTTTAGAAATGTTTTTTCCACCATAGCTGATTCATTTGATGTCCCAGGTGCGATGCTTTTTTCTCGAAGCCATTCTTTAGAAAGTTCTCAATGATGCTCATAGTAAATGATAAGCAAGATTTCTTTCTCTTGGAGGGATTTTCTTTGTAAAGACCATAACAATTCGAGACCACAGAGGAAAACATATTAAAGCATATTTTTTCCCAATACTTTACGGTGCTTCACTAGTCAAGGTAGTTATACAACATCATAACCGATGTGTCAACTCCCTACATAAATTGATTATATGATGCATCTGGTATGCTTAAAAGGTTCTGCTCTACGTGTGGGGTAGATAGCAGAGCATAACGGGGAAACGTTGAGATTTCTTTTCTCCGATGGCGGCAGCAGCAGAAATGGGGCCAAAATTAGAAATACTTTTGCTCTCTCCTATACCTCAAATATCTTCTTACATTCGGGAGGAAGAAATTTTTTATTTCTGCAAACAGTTTCAGTGATGTGTATCCTTAATTCACACACTATTTTGGCCGGAGGAAATGACACAAAAAAGTTATCCATAAAAATGTGATGACCCATGTTAGTCCAGTCAATCTGGTTTTATTCGGCGAGAAATTAGGCATGGGATCAGACTCACGATAATCATGGGGTGTATTTCAGGTCTGGGATGAAAAATTTCACAATGAGGTCCAAAATGAAAATCAATGAAAAGCTGCTAAAAATATCACTTTTTTAACTTTTTCGTTAATAAAACCATGGATGTTGTTTTGATGTGAGAACATGTATGACACATTTTTTAGAAAATTAAATTACCTACAAAATGAGTCCAACCTGGTTCAAATACGTTTATTTGTTAATAAGTAAAAAATAAATAATCACAACGTTTTTACTTTTTGAAAATTCTTAATATTTTGCACAAAAATATATGTATATCTTAAATCTTACTGTAAAAAGCAGGATATTATTATGGCAAAGATATTCTCCAAAGCAAAATTCTGTAGCCTTAATTGTTTATGAATCATTTTAATTCTTTAATAAAATATTTATTTTTTTAAAATTCAAAAGGAGGTGGAAAATGGTGGCAAAATTTTCCAATGGGGGGAATATTAGGTGACTACTTATTTATACTTTATTTTGTATATCTTGGAATCCAATT
>WURS02000018.1:7655742-7671199 GCA_011762765.2 Rhinocypha anisoptera
GATGTGGTACCCGAAAAATCACTCAGCTTGGGTTTAGCTGGAGGTGTCCGGAGGGTCGTCACCCGGTCTCGAACCCGCGTCCCCCGGTCAGTAGCCAAGCACTCTACCCACTGGGCTACCACGACCTACCGTGAGCGATAGATTGTGATGAAATGATATAGGTACTGAATAATTTTAATGGTAATCATGTACGTATATAGCTATATGCATATTATGTTTCACAGACTGGGTTAGCCTGGTGGGTAGCATGCTAACCCAAAGGCCGTGGGTCCACATCCTGCTCAGGGCATGGGTGTTGTGTTTGTCCAGATGGGTTTTTTCTATGATTTGAAGAGGTGTGAAATGACCATAGCCGTCGAAGCACCCTCTAAATAAAAATACTTCTACTACTATTATGTTTCCTTTGATTATGTTCTATGAGTTTTCATATGTCACATGACCAACTGAGAAAAAATTATAAGTATCACTATATAAATAATTTGTGTATACTTTACATACATATCTCATTGTCTTTGGTTGATGTACAATTATTTACATTCATTTACAGTGGGCGTAACTGTGAGTACTCTGACAATGTGTGTGATTCACTAAAGCCCTGTCAGAATGGTGGCACATGCAGATCATCATCTCCTAGCGTTTACCATTGTCTGTGTCCTTTGGGTTATGAAGGAAAGAATTGTGAGCAAAGTGAGTAATTTTGATCTATTTATTCCTTTTTTTATATTCAGTATTTTTCTTGCAAAGCTCAAATGTTAACCTACTTGATTTTATTCATATGCCATAAAAGAAGCTATAATATTTTTACACTTTATAGATGCCATAGTTTATGTACTATTTATACATGATCTTAGTTGTACAAATTATTAGAAGTAACATGTAATTTCACTTGATTGATTAGAATAAATACTCGTATTGTCTTTTTAATAATTACTATGAATCACTGTGGTAGCAGTGAACAACAAATATAATGTTAGTACTTCATTAACCCTTGAAAAAAAATAATTATAATATCTTTATTCTCAGGTTCATGATTTGCATCACTCACCTATTATTTCTTACTCTACACCTACTCACCTTGAAATTTCTTAATAAATTTCTTAATAACTGTCTGTTAAGAAATTAAGTAATTTGTAGATGAAAATAATATTGCTTTTTGAACATCTTTCTGAGAGTGAATCTAAATTTATAAGAGATAAAATATCATTATAGCTATATTCACTATATTTGAAACTTAGTTTGTATGCACAAAGTCAGAGAAATTTTTACTGAACTTTTTCAATTTTTTTTAATGGAGGTGATGTGATGTGGTGACCACACTGTAGAGCGAGAAACACAAAAATAATCACACACATGCCATTTTAGAAACAGTCATATCGTGATCAGCTCGGCAGAATAAGCATTTCCAAAAAATGTATGGTGATTCAGACACATTCTAAATAGGAATCAGTTAACTCTGTCCATTCATGGTGGAAAATACACTAGCAAATATCACATGTAACAACTTTATCCAAGGTGTTTACACTTGTTTTACAACCATCACGTGCTAGTTCTCTCATATTCGATACCATGTTGTGTGTGTGTTTAATAATAATTTTTATTCTCCAGCTGTTCACATAATTACAATTTTGGGTATAGGTTTTGTCACATTAATCCTAAGTCAATTTAACATCTGGTTTCAAAATAGCAATCCATAAGCGAACTCTTACAACCAAAAATTTATTCATTGAATGATACTTCTATATAATAACTAATTTTTCAACTCAGTTATGAGTTTGTTAATTGAATTTATTTTCTTTTAGAACAGTGGAAGCTAGTTAAATACCGTAGTTTCCATAGAAGTGAGATTTCTTGCTGATAGCCTTCTTTTGTAGTCAATACGAATATCGCAATTCCTCATTGAATTTGATGTGATGTAGCTATTATAAAAAGTGAATTATTACAAATTAATCCTAACATAACAACTAAATCATAGATATAAATACATGGTATTGCCATGTGACACTGTCAACCTTTACGTGTATATTTGACAATAAAAAATATTTTTTTAATTGAAGGTTACAGTGAGAGGAATAATGTTCATTTTGCATGTACCTAAATATTTTCTTTTGAAGTTAAAATGCTTTTTTACCATGAGTGACAAGGAACCCCATAAAATAAAAGCATATGTTTCCCTTAACAGTAAATTGAATGATAAATTAGTTTAAGAATATCATTGGAAACAAGAATCTTTAGGAATTCTTACACTGTTAACAACAAAGCTTAACTTGGGACCAATTGACAGTTTGATCAATTAATTATCCAAAAAATTTGTTATTAAAACATATCTGGCTGCAGCTGAATTTAAAGTTATCACTGAGGTTACCCCTACATGAATAGTATTGAACAACATCATTTGAACCTTTCTATAATTTTATCCTTGGTAATTGTTTGGACAACAATTCCACACACTTGAAAATATGGACTGACTGAACAAACGTTATAGAGTCAGGTGAAATGTGGTGGAAACGATCCATAATTTAAGAAATAAGAACAAAATTATAGACTGACTGCTTTGTTTTTAACCTGGTACCTTTTTTCAGGGACAATAAAATCAGAAAAAATAAGTGCTACTACATTTGTATCCAAATTAATTAAGCATAGATCATTAATACCTGCTGTAAATACTATTAACCTGAAGGGCATCATTATGATCTAATAAAAGTTAACATTTTTCCAGAATGTAAAAATATATTACCACTTTGTTAAGGGTTGCTATAAATATCCAAAATCATCTCTTTTATACATGATTAACGTGCCTGTTATTACCACTGTCATTTTTAAATTTTCTTTTCCAGGAATTGACTTCAGTGAAGCAGTGGGCTTCCAAGGTGATGGTTATCTTGAGCTAAGCACAGACCTTCTTCCACACAAGTCTTCCAGTGACTTAGAGTCAATCATCATAGAATTCTCCACTTCAATGTCAGACGGAATCATCTTTTGGCATGGGCAGACTCCAGAGACAGATGGTCGAGGACAGGATTTCATTTCCATAGCAGGTAGGTCTGGTTTATTTCAGGCATGACTGTACAGATACATTGTATGTGTGATCATGTTACATTTTTAACTTTTATTTTCATATTTTTTCACAATTTTTGGAGATACTCTGTAAAATTAAATTGCCTCTCTCTTCCGAAGACATATATGATGTTTCTGTATATTAGAATTAATTTATTCTTATTAACTGTTTTCTATGCAATTTAAATTATTTTCCATATGTTAAAATTTTTTATGAAAATAAAAGAAAAAATGTATAAAGAGAAGATAAAATTTGGAACTTATTCTCAGAGGAGTGAAGATGAGTACCCGAGGGGCTATAGTAAAATAGTCTTGGAAGTGAAATGAGCTGAAGATGATTGTTGATTACTTTATGATTAACAAGAGCCTTTCACAAAGTAAATACCCTTACAGTCAATACTAACCATCTCCAATTATGATAATTTAGTGCACTCATCTCAAGCTTTTTAATTTAATTAAGTCCAAACTAGTCACAAATAAATTCCAAGAATTTTGCATTAATTAGGTGAAATCTATGGTAAGATAACAATGGAGAGTAATAACTGCAACATATCACGAAGTAAACTGGCAAGCTCATGATAAGGGAGTAACTCTGTTATGCTGGCAGGCTTCTACTAGCATCCCTAAATCTATCCCTTTCTCCACAACGAAAGAGAAAAATGGGGTCTCCAATGGGGCAGATGTGGTCGAGTTGGCCTCTTTTCAGATCACCCCCACCTTTCCATCTGTTCCCACCCCATTCAGGAAATATTTTTATTTTCTTGGTTCTTGATTAGGTTTAAAAAGCTCATTACTCTTCAACAACAGAAATGCATCATGTCTGTCATTTAGTGACTCTAGACATATCTATAAGAAGAAAAAATATGAGATAAACTGATAATGTGTCGGAAATTCAGTATTGAGTTAGAAAGCAATCAGAAATTCCACATGGTAGAATTTATGATTACTATGTAGGATTTTTCTATTAAATCATCTTCTCTCTTCCCTTATACCATTGGCATCAAAGCCTTAATAAACTTCTTAGTCAGTCATTATTTTTATCATCTTTTCTGTTTTCTCTTTTTTCTTTTCTTACTTTTCAATTGTTCTCGTCCATGTTTTGGTTGACTTATATTTCTTCTCGTAACTAGTTTTGTTTCCATTACTTTCCTGATAATTTTATTTTAATTTATTCTATTGAAATCTCTAGACCTTCATAGCTGGTTTCAAACAGCGTTGAACATGAGCTAATCAACTCTTACAACTTGAACAGAGAGCAGTTTTGTATGATGTTAGCTCCGATATTGTGAGTGTGAACTTGATTGTTTCAAAGGGATGTGTCCCCAACTTTACCTGATTCATATTAACAATTTGAATTTTGTATTCAGCTCCAAGATAATAAAAATAAAAGGTCTTTATTGGAGCTAGATTGAGATTAAAACAGCACTTTCTTCCAACTAATCTCATGATGAGGATGTTTTCAAATGAATTTTCCATCCTCTACATTGAGATTTCTTATAAAGAAGACCAAGTCTTGCTATCAAAGTACATTTGGTAAACATTTCTAAATTCTGTAGCAAATAGCAGTTAGGGCTTAATTATAATAATGCTCCATCACTCTTTTCCTTAGGAGAAAGGAACCATGTTGAATCATGTGAAATCACCTGTATCAAGTCAGTGGTTACTAACTAAATGTAACCTCCCTATTGAAAATGCCCAATTGTTCCCCTTCCAAATCCCTGGGGGGAATTTGATTCCCTGCGGAGATCGGATTCCCTATGGGGAACTATAGAGAATCATTTCCCCATAGGGATTTAATAGTGAATCAACAATGCTTTGAATGTGTGAGTTCATTTTCATTTTGTACTTGCTGTGATTAATTTTCCTTACTGGATGGTTTCCCTGCAATGAAAATCCTTATTGGTACTTTTCCCACCAGGATTTGTTTCCCCACAGGGACTTTTCCCTATAGGAATTTTCCCTGTGCCAATTCCCTGCAGGGATTTATGACAGGGCTATGAATTACAATCATTAATAAGTATAGCTTAGAATTTGAAGAACTGTAATACCTATAAAATGATGTGACATATGAGATGGTACTTGCTATTTCCCTCTTGAATTATGTTTGAATTGAACAGTGAAGCTTTTTATTTAGTTTCATCTATATTTTATTGCTACCTACCATAGAAAGTACTTCTCACCCCAGTAGCAGAGATAATTTCCTGATGTGCGTGCAGCATTGTGACAATGTTCTCTGCTAATCGGGCATATATATATGTACTCATATATTTTAATCATTCAATGGGTTAGAAAAAACTCTTAGTCATAATGATAATTAAGTGGAGGAGTGTTTTGTCATGACTAAATGATATTCAAATGCCTTTCTTGCAGTGGTTGATGGTCACTTAGAATTTAGTTATGAAATGGGATCAGGCCCAGCATTAATAGCATTGACTAAGACCAGAGTGGATGACGGAAGGCGCCATCGTGCAGTATTCCACAGGGAAGGAAAGGATGGAAGTATTGAGTTAGATGGAAATGAAGTGGAGATTGGAAAGAGTCAAGGATTCCTGACCATGCTAAATACAGCTGGCAACATATATATTGGTATGCTGTAAAATTAATTTTAATATATGTATACATCAAATGTTAATTCGACTTCTTATTTATATTATCAAATGATTGAAAAAAAAACTTTTGAGCTCACTATGTTACTATGAGAGTTGGCCTGAATAAGTTACTTCTCAGAATTCTCATTCAATCTATAATCTTCTAGTAGAAGCCTATGTGGTTAAAATAAAAGAGGAAACCTTATGATCACAATTTGATTAAAACTTTCAATATTTACTTATCTAACTCCTCTTTACATTTTGCCATGTAAAATTTTGTTTTCTTTCAAAAGACAGTAGATTCAGACTCATTTCTACAAAACATTAAATTTGTTCCAGTCATTGTTCATCTTTGTAATTTTGAATAGTGAAACTCTATACACTAAAAATATGATTCTCAAAACAAAAATGGCAATAGTCAAGAGATGAACATTTTAAGAGTTTAAAAAAATAATAAATATGCATACACCATGAGAGGATATTGATACATTGCTAGTTATATAGCTGGGTGTGTGTGAAATTCAAATAAGTTACCATTATGTCCAATACAAATAGGAGTTTCTATCAGGATATGGCATTTGGTATTCTAGAATGTTCATAAGTTACCAAGCTTATATCATCACTGACTTCTGCTGAATTGTAAATATGAACTCAGGGTATAAAAATGTATCTTAATTACAGGTGGTGTTCCAAATGCTAGACTGATGACTGCTGGAAAGCATAATGATGGATTTTCAGGTTGCATTCACTCAATTGATATCCAGAACTCAGGTCCTCTCAACTTGAGAGAGAAGGCTTTGTCAGGACAGAATGTGCATCCATGCTCAAAGTGAGTACTTCACCTTTTCATTTCTACGTTATATATATATATGCTATTCATATATCATGCAGTCATTTTACTTTTAAGTAACTTACTCTTAGTACTTGACTGTACTTCTAAAAATTTGCAGCTTAAGAGTTCAGTCAAATTTGTATGCAGGATTGCCCTACTCATTCAAAACTAAACCTTTGACTTAAAAAGGAGACTGCATGTGCAGAAAGTAACATGACTTGTAAACTCGATTGTCTCAGGCTCGACAGCATGGAAATTCATCTTGACAAATAAAGAAGACTGTGCAACTTTCCACAATTTTATTTCTTTGGTATGACTAATTTCGAACACATAGGCGTCATCATCAGATACAGTATCTGATGATGACGCCTATGGGTTTGAAACTAGTCATACCAAAGAAATAAAATTGTGGAAAGTTACACAGTCTTCTTCATTTGTCATCATGACTTGTATAGACTTCCCTTTGGCATTAATAGAATCATCTCTTGAATATACTCTTCATGAGCTAGTGTCTTCTATGACACATCAATTTGAAGTTTACATTTGTTATTGTGCAATTTAACAGTGTTTAATGAATTATTCAGGTTATGAGGCCCAATTAATAAACCATTACTTACTTAGCTATGCTACTAGCATGAATCTTAAGAAAGTAAGATTATGCTTTTCCAATCAGTAATTTAGTAAACGATTGTTGGCTAATTCAATAAAAGTTTATATTATATATTTCTATGCAGAAACATGACAAGTTTGGAAAAGATATGAATTGAAATTATACAAATTTGAAAAGTTCATCCTTATTAGTTTAAAAACAATATTCTGCCACTATTAAATGATTCATTATTAATACTGTTGCTCATTTACATCTCAGTGTTTACTAATTAATTTAACATTTTCAAATATATACTGTTAATTAAGTAAAATGATTATTGAAGATAGTTTATAACAGATGTTTTATCATTTTAAATGCCAGGCTCTGGTTGTCTTTTTCCATCATTATTATCACTTCATATTTATTTTTGATAAATTTCCCTGTAACAATTTGAAATTATCCCAATGAGAATGTACAGAGAAGGAAAAATGAATGAAGCTGAGAAGAAAATTCATTGGTGTGTCTACTTTGCTAGAGTTTAGGTACCAAGCCATTTTTGACTTGAATAAGTTGATGATTTTACTTAGTTTTCCCATGTTCCAGAATGGATATTCATGAGCTCCTTTTCCTTTTTTCTGTTTCTTTCTTCGATCTCTTCGATGCTCAACTCATCAAAAACTCAACTGTGATGGATTTCTCAACCTTCAATGCCTGAATCCTTGTTGTCATTTTCTCAATTAATTTTTTTTTTGAACTTCTGCATTATTCTTTGTTCTGTTTATGATCCCTCTAATTCTGCATTCTGTTGAAAAATACCCCTTGGAACCTTGACCCTCCTCCCAATCACATCAAAGAGTATGGTGGGTGCCTTCATCCTTGGTTTATCACCAAAGTGGTGGGACTACCACTGCCAAAGGTAATGGTGGCTTTGGAAACTTTGGTGATACTTCCTTTGACGTTGGCTCTGGTGTCAGGGGTGCACCTGCTGTAGCATCGACTTCGAGTAGCTGTACTGTCAATGGTTCCTTACTCCTCGTAATGGTGCTCAGCACCATTTCACTCTTGACATCTACGCCCCTCCCCTCTGTGACTTTTATCCTCCCAAGCTCTCAAGCACCACAGAAGTGGTTTATCAAGAGTACACACCATCTTCTACGGGCTAAACTCTGGTGATGGGTTACCCATGTGTGCAATGCAATTGAGGTGGTGAACCTTCAAAGGTGATATTTTTGTGTGCATTCCTTTATATGTGTTTCAGTGTTTCTTATTAGTTTTTTTACTCTTTTAGCAGTTCACTAATCTGCACACTGTACTGTCCACCTGTTAGTAGCACCATAGCTGCTTACTTAAATATCCAGACATTTGATTTGTTTTAGCAGCATGCCATCATTTTTTACTGGCACTCAGTCAATATTTTTTTAATAGATAAATGTAATTGTTCCTTCTGAATAGTTAATTTTCTTACTTACTTCTACACTATATTAGTAATTTCTCAAATCATTAGTTCTTTACAAATGATTTTTTAAAGTATTTACTGTTGAAATTAGTTTTCCTAAATTTTTATTAAATGCACATTCTCATTGCATGGCATAAATCCTCCTGAATAGTAGAAAGCTTCATTTATATTTTTTCTAATAGTTGATTTAGATTTCTATTTTCCAGATATCCTTTGTATTTGGCATATTGATTTTGTGCATCAATCTTTCTGAATAGTGCAAATAAATATTAGTTGTCTTCCTAATTTGTGCCTATTTTCCAGTGCCACGTATGCCAGAACTTAAAAGTGCAGTTCAGAAGTGTGCAAAATCAGGTTTTTCCCAGAACTGGTCCAAGCTTCAAATTCAAAAAGCTTCCTTGCAATTCTTCAATTAAGTTATCTAGGAATAAAAGTTCTTTGAGATTTTGAATTGATATATATTGTTTTGCAGAGAATGGCACAGCATTCTAATTCCTATAAGATATAAATCTATGCACTTGTGTCTTTTATGAGTACAGACTTAGATGAAGCCCATCATTAGGTGTTTTTCACAAGTTGATAAAGAAAGCTTTGTGATCCTTTGCTTTGTTGGTATGAACTAGTAATAAATTGACATTTACTAATAATTGTAAAGAAGTATTTAGTGAAAAAATTAACACCTCCTTCGTTATAAATTTTACATGATTTCATAAATCCATTTAATTTTAAAATGGCAAAATGATTTAGTAATTTTCATAATAATTATTCCTTATAAACAAATCCTAATTTAATATTATGCATTTAAAGGAACAGTCCACCACTAATGAGAAACCTCTTGTTATTATGTTATCGAGCAGTTCATTGAACTTTACAACTTCAGGATTCACTTGTGGAATTTTTGTTTAGTGATTACAAATTAAAGAATGACATATTTCTACAGAATTTGTTATTCTGTACATTCCATTTCACCATAATATCAAATTTTCAAGTACTCAGGACTATACTTTTAATACATAGAAATTCTATGGCAAATAATCAGTATTAGCTCGACTTGCTTTGGAAAAACTACTTCATTGAAAGATTGCATGAAGATACATTGTCTTAGTGAAGTATCCAACACCACTCAAAATAGTTTAATGTATTCTTTGACACCTGGTTATCTTGTTGCCCCTTTTAGTTGAACCAATATTTGAATATTCTAGAATTTCAATTTATCAAAAAAATGTGGTCTACTTCATTTCCCTTCCTCATTCCCTTGTTAAGTATTGAAATAACCTTTGTGTAAGAACTACAAAAACTAGGTACTTAGAGAATTAAAAATAATCTTGAACTAACAAAGATGCTATCTTTAAAATTGTCTGTATCACTAAGGTGCATATTTTTGACATCCAATTAAATGATTACCTTATCCTATATTACCCAAGATTATACTTAACTTTGAAACTCAATAATGTGTGTTCATTATTGAACACTAAATATTATATTGAACAATTTCCAAAAATAACGAAATTAACCATTTTTACATTCTTTGAAATAAGGATGTAAAAATTTCAAAATTATATTTATTTGGGCACATTTAGGAAAGCATTTAATTAATAAGCTAGGAAATAAAAGAAGCATTTAATTGTGCCCATCTAACAATTTCATTCCAATAATCATTATAAATGATGACACCTTTATAGTGAATATAAAAACTTAGGGATAGTAAATACAAAAAAGTAAATAATATATTCGACAATGTTGGTTTCTTAATTCCACTCCACCTTCAACCGAATATATTTTCTCCATTTTCCCACAATAAAAATTCTAAGGAAGTGCAAGTACACTGAATTATATTTTTAAGTTACATGAGCTGAAAGTAAGTAAGTAAGAGCAAAATCTCATGCTTCGAAACTTCTAAATTATAAAAAGTAGATTCTGTGGCCTGACCTGCTTTGTAATAGCAAGTTTCTCCTTTTATTTCAATGAAACTGTTATGTATTAATTTTACAGGTTTTCAGTTATTACTCCAATAATTCTTTATTTACATGACTTGCTTCAGTTAATTACATTCATTGTCAAACAAAAGAATTTTAGACCAAAAAAGTAATCTATTAATTAAACTGGTATTTAAATTCCAAACTACCTCTTGCCAACTTTGCCAGTTACTGTGTTTAGTGACGAGTTGTAGATATTGCCTATTGAATTTATGGATTATTGAGTAATTAAACTGTCTTTTGGTGGTGGTATTGAACATCTAAAATCATGAAGTAAATAAATTCCTCTATACTAGATTAACTGATGGCCTTCTTCTTTAGAAAAATTATACATATTATATAATTATAGCAGGTAAAAAATTAATGTTCTTTCACCTTTGTTAAAGAAAATCACCAAAAACAACTTACTTGGTTTTGTATAATTAGCATTAATTTTTATATACTGAAGCAGTTGTTAATTATGGCTGGGCAGTATTTTTGTCATATCCTTGTTGCTGTAAGGTGTTAAAAACACAATTCATACTATTTAAAAGACTGATTTATTAAATATTTCATGTTTATGGTGATATATTACATTCAGTATCAATAACTTGTATAATAATATTTAAATATAAATATTCCCTCAATCTAATTTCAAATAAATAAAAGAAATTAGTTACATATGTATGCTTACTGCATACTGAATTAAAATTATTTAGCTTATATTAAGCTTCCATTAATTACATTCCTACATGTTACCAAACCAGGATATCTTCTAATATAAATATAAAATCAAAGTATTCTCAACAAAATTGCAAGGATAGAGGGAAAACAATACAGGCCTTATTGAGGATAAAGGCATTTAAGCAGATTTATTTTTATCAAATATATGTATGTCCATCTAAATATTTACCTTCAAAGCATGCATTTATTTATTAATTAGATTTATTTTTTTAATTCTATGGAATGTAATTGTAACAGAAAACAATTGTTTTGTATTTTGATGACAGTATAGATTTTCCAAGTAAATTAAATCCAAATTAATTTCATGAGCAATTATAATAATGAAATTAATTACTATCATCAGTCATGGTCTATATAAATGAAAACAGCAATACTGGAATAATATCTGATTTCACTTAATTTTTGAGCCAGATATAACAATTGGTGAATATTCCCCTTCATAACTGATTCAACAAGAGTAAATAAGGGACATATTGCTTAAAATCAGTAAATTGTTATAAGATACCATTCAATACACAATTCACGTTAAATATGTTTCATTATGATGTTTCTTTTTTTTTCTATTAGTAGGGGTGATGATGAGAGTGCTGAAGATTACAACAGCGTCGATGTTTTGGAAGGACTGGATAGAGCACTGTGAAGTTCATCTATGGCCCAATTTTATATGGAATTTTTAAAATGAATGTGAAGAACAGTGTAAAGTTAACAACTAAAGTACTAGCCATGGAAAAAATGCTTGAACATGGATGCTATAGAGACTTCACTTTCCCTCTTCACTGTCACAACTGCCATTTTAAGGCATATCTTCCCCCCAGGTAATCCTGCAGTGAATGACTGCTGTTTTGCTCATCAAAATTATGGTTCAACCTTTATTCCCACTGCCAAGACTCTTAGTGACCTAATTTCATCTCATCAAACATTTGTGTAATGAGCTCAACTGCTGTTTCTTGAATATGCGTGTGTCTTAGTCTCTCTCCCACGCAAGTTCCTGAGGCATCATTGTTCAGGAGGCAGTTTGATTTCATTTGTCCTGAATTTTTACCAGCTTTTTCTGTGCTGCTATGAAGTTAAAACTTTATCAATTGATTGTGATGGTGAAAAGAAATGTAGCTGTTCAAAAAAAATGTTACTAGTCTTCCTTTGAGTAAACGCACGAAAATCAGCTGTTTCTTACAAAATGTAAAGTTATGGTTAAAATATTCTTGAATTTCTATTGTTAAGGTAAGATATTTTGTACAAAGATTGGAAGAGAATATGTCCATATAAAGTGAGTGACACCAGGAGTGTTTTGAAGAATTATGTTTGTGAGGTGGATGTTAATAATTTGCAAGTCATTTTAATCCAGCATAATGAAGAAACCAAGACTTGCCACAGATTGCATGCCCCAGTGTGTGACATACTTGAAACTGTTGTGTGTTGGATTCATGTTGCCCAAGCATTTTGCAGATCACGGTGCCTTCCCATAATTTCTTGGTTTGTCTATGACAAACATTGAGTTTTTTCATGCATGAAGTGGTTTCATTTTTACTGCCATGAAGTCTGGTCCTTTTGTTTCAGGATCCACACACAAAGGTGCTATGAGTAATTGTTTATAGTTTTAGAGGTTAGAAGCAATTGTATGTTTATTCATTTTGCACTGCCAGTTTCAAGCATCACCATTCCTTCAGCATTTTTCAGAATGAAGTCTACCTTTTGTTATATTTACTGAGGAAGTGAGTAAGTGTTGTACTAATACATTTCTAATTTTTTATTCTGTAAGAAAGTCCTAATTTTTTTACACATTTAAATGTGTTCTTGTTCTGATGCATGGTGCTACAGTTTTTTAATAGAGGGGTATGAGCAATGTCCCTGTTCCCCTAATTTTAATGCCACATCCTTTATTATATGCTTTTGTGTGTCAAATAAAACTGATACATTCTTAATTTTAATTTTATGTAAAAATAATTATGATTGCAGCCTTGTCACTATAAGTATAGAGTGTAAGTCAGCCATGACTAAAAATACGGCAAGAATTTTTTACAGATATGTTTTCTGAGTATAACAAAATTCTTGATTCCAGTTGTTTATTTCTTATCATAGCCCTAATTAAAATTTAAATGGATTTTTAATACTAACATTTGTTGGTAAACAGAGTTGGTGATTTTGTAAGCTATATCTGTGAAACTACAATACATTATTGAAAAGTTAACTGTTAATACCTGTTACCATTCAGTGTCTTTCCGTGTCATTGAATTTAATCTATTTTACTGTACATGTCCAAAAGCATGGAAAATCAACTGAAGAGACAATAAAATCTGCAAATACATTGTAAAAATTTTAGCTACATTAATCTTTTTTTATGAAATAATGGAAATGCCAACACTTTAGTCTATCTAAAACCTGTTTTTTTTAAAATAACCATTAACTCTCCTGCTATATAAGGAGGAAGTCTTCAGTGAAAATATTCTGACAACCTTTTATTACTATTTGTGAAAAAGTTCTATTTGTGAATCTGCACTCTGAATAGTTCTATCTGCAAACTAAAAAGTTGTTTAATTTTTAAAAATTCGATTCTTGTGGCAACCATTGTTTTTCACTACTATTAGTTCTGTTTAAAGCCACATTTGGATCAGTAGTATCAAAATCCTTTTGAGTGATACTTATTTTTGGTATGACTACAGAAATTTCATATACCACCATATTTAAAATAATAGGGTCCCATGGAAAACTGGTATTCTGCTGTATCAGTTGACATTTGGTGAAAATATTGCCAAATACCAATCCTTTTCCTCTTGATGCCACTATTCAGATAAACTCTTCATTTTACCCATTAGCTCAAACATTGTCTCTTAGATTTTATGTAGGTTTCTGAGAAGCAAAAGAAAATGTTATAACATATTAATTGATATAAAACAAGCAAAATGTTGGTAAATTATCTAATATCACATATGTTAATTATACCTTGTTCAATTAATTCCTAAATTTTAACTAATTCAACCAAAAATAAGGACGTTCTGCTATGTAGATTGTTTAAAAATATATAGCCAACTAAGAAACTGAAGCTTACCACTTATACTCTTACGCTAAGTGGTAAAAACTACACTACATACTTTTACACTTATACTAAGTTAGGCTACTAGGCAGATAATCCATATACTGCCTAACCATGTGATAAATTAAAAATCACAAATTGATAAATTTGTATCATATTCAGAGTTTATCATTGCACTTGGGACTACCAGTGCATTGCAGTTGCAATGGTGGTATCACTCAACAAGCTAATTAATAACTCACAGTCATTTATATTTTTAAATGGATTGTTTTTGTTAGGATACATTTAAATCAACCATTTCAGCATACAGTGTGTGAATTTCAAATTCATAAATAATTTTTCCAGTTCCCTATGATGTACCTGAAAAGTTAACCATTGATAAATGAAATAAACTGTTTTTGGCTCTACTTTGTGGTACCCCATATTTAAAGATCGATGTATCATATAAGGACGTACTTCAAGGGGATATTTTAATAAAGCCGACTGGTTTCTAACTCACGGGGTCGTTCTCAAGATCTCTTTTAAAATACAGAAAGTGGCACGACAGTCTATATACAGATGCAGCGTAAACAAGGGGAGGGGAAGGGTAAAACGGTGAGGGGTGAATTTTTTGATACGAAGTGTGACACGCAGCAGAGGAACCATGCTATTATGAGGAGTTAGGTTTGGAGCTACACATTAACCGAATTCTTTAATATAGGTTAAATTTATTGTGTAAATATGAGGTAGATTATTTCATTAAAGAGGTTAAAAATATTTTGCAGACTGTCGCACTGCGATCAGATAACATGCGTAAAATCAGGGAGATGGATTGTAGAGTGTATGTATTGAAAATGTCATTCCCCCACACATTATCATAGATCAGAATAAGCATGGTCCAATGGTCAGTTAGGATGCGTAGTGTACATAATTTATAATTATTTTTCATGAATGATACTTCATGTTAGTTTGAGATTTTTCCCGCAAGACGTGACTAATGTTTTTCCATGAATATTTTGCATGTGAATTTCCAATCCGAACGAATAATTATTTTTAACACTTGCGGTGGTGGATGTCTGGTGGTTTGCTCATCCCCCCTGCCACACCCCCTTGTGGCAGCCAATGGAAGGAATGTGAAAACCTCAAGTGAGGTCAGGCTCAAGGGCATCTCATCGGTAGCAATTCCGTCATTTTGTTCAAATGAATGATGACCCCACAATCACGCGATT
>WURS02000018.1:7671299-7684167 GCA_011762765.2 Rhinocypha anisoptera
TATTGTACCCCACATTGCCTTAGTTTCCTCCGCTCTTCTGTACACTTCCTCGTTCCTAACTCTGTCCGTCCACTTGATTTTCAGCATCCTCCTCCAGCACGTTTCGAGTAGTAGTATTTTAGTTTATAGGGTAAATCAACGGTTCTGGTAATTTCGCACCTATCACAGAAAAAACCATCAGGACGAACACAACACCCATGACATGGGCGGAACTCAAACCCGCAACCTTTCAGTTAGCCGGCGATCGCGCTACCCCCAAGCTAACCCGGCCGACCCATGTTTCGAAATCTTCTATTCTTCTTAAGTCTTGTTTTTCCAATGGTCCACGTCTTTGAACCATAGAGATGCATGCTCCACACGAATGTTCTCACATATTGCTTCATTGTTTGGAGTGATATCTTCCTTGAGCTTAGTAGTTGCCTCTTAGCCGTGAATGCCTTCTTAGCCTTAGCTATTCTACCCTTGATATCTACCCCGTGCCTACCATACTAGAAGAAGAACCCATCGCAGCGATATGGTTTTGCATGTCGTTGGTGCAAGGGGTCCTTGAAGTAAGTTGGAAGGTGAGGGGTTCTTTGTCTAATATGGACAGAGGGTTTGATTGCGGCCAGGTCGCCCTCCCCCCTATCGGCAGAGTAAGCGGCGTGCCACTGCTTCCCACCATCTCATGTGATGGCATTAAAAAAGTCATGAGGTCGCATCGACATACGTATTGGTGTGTCGGAAAATGTTCAAGAAACGTGAGTGCCCGATGCCTGCGAATATATCTCAAACAACTCTTACAAGTCAGTGACGAGTGACGCCCGAAACAATGAACGAATGAATGAAATATCACCTGATGTTTATCGATGTGCCTTACTTATGAAAAATAACCGATCCTTATTTTCACCAAACCCAACTCTTCACGGCTGCCAGATTCATGGTAGGGAGAACGTATTTCTAAAGAATCATCAACTAGCAATACCCAACATTGGTCCACATCATGTGCCTTTCTTGTTTATAGTAAAGATACCAATTTTAGGTTAAAATTTAAATCCACAGCAATTGCTTTCAAAAATGAACTTAAACATCTGTTCCTGAGGAAAAGTTATAGGTGTAAATGATTTCCTGAATGACATCTTGTGATAAATTGATTTACGTATGGAATTATTCTAATTGTACTATATATGTATATATATATGTACCAATTGTATATACTTGTATATGTATTATAATTACCTATGTTAAATGTCACGTGACCAACTGAACAATAAAAGCTATTATTATTATACCACTGTTTGATACTGAGGAAATTGCTCTGGGTTACACCTAATATTCTCTTGGGGAATTCAGGAATTTCATTGCTGAGGCTAACTCTGCCATTGTCCTCAGGGAATTGAGTCTCAACTCCCAAGTCAAAGCTGGACTTTAATGCCCTATGGCGATGGCAGGGTTAACGTCAGATATGCCAGCAACAAAATACTGTACCTGTTGGAGAACACGAGAAAACTTCACCTTCCTTAACTGGTAGATTACCCTTCCAAATCATCATCATAGCCCTCAGGCATTTTGAGAAACTATCGATATGGAACTACTATTGATTATTCTAACCAGTATTTCACCTATCTAACTTTTGCAGTGGTCAGATAAGTAAAGAGTTTGCCATAGTCAATATGTACCAATTGAACTACAATGAGAAAGTTGAACACCCTGAGGTCCAACAAAAATAAACTATATCTGTACTATTTTACTGTTAATAAATCAAAGAGTATAATTTTGAATCTCACGAAGCATATGGAATTTGACTGACATGGACAGAGATAATGCAATGAGATTAAGTTAGAAGAGTCATGTAACAATCAAAAAAATTAGTCTTTCCAAATAATATTCTCAGCAAAACTTCTTTTACAATAATGGTGTTGGCTTGTTTCATAGAAATAAATTGTAGCATTTAAATGAATCATAAGTATATTTCTGTAAATCCCAAACATACAATTATTAAAATGCCATTTTTAACGTAGGGAAAATTTTGATTGGTTGATGAGAAAGAGCATTGAGGTATAAAATATGCTAAATCATTTCTGAAATCACTAAATTACAGCTGATTGCAGCTGTATTTCTCAAAAGTTTATTCAGGAACATGTAGTGACTAATATGTATATCACATAGAGGTAAAGTTAAAATAATTGAAATAAAATAACACTTTTCCACTACTATAAATTCTTTTTTATAGTATAAACCAGATACCTATATGTACCTGATGTTAATGGAGTACCTTGAAACCTGGGTTGTACTACAAAAAAGAATTTTTAGCAGTGGAAAAGTGATATTTTATTTCAATTATTTCAACCTTATGTCAGACTTCCACAATATCCTAACTACAAGAACTGAAATCCATATCAATGTTTTGGCCACTAAATTTCTAATATGTGCAATTGAACACTATGAGAAACTTGAAGAAATGAGAATGTGTATGTTAATATTTTTGAAAAACTACAATTTATTGTGCAAGAAATAGCCAAGGGATTAAACTGTTACAATACCTAAGGATCACAATGAATCAATCTATCCCTTATCACATAAATCATAGTGTCCTGATTGTAAAGGAATGTTCTCAATGGAAAATACTTGAAGATATTTCATACATCCTCTTTTTATTTCATAAAATACAAACTGGAATGAGATGCAACACACATTCAGCAGACACATAAAAGAATAACAATACATGCCTCATAGACTGCTATGCTTTTTTGAGTATGTACAATACAGCCGCCCACAAAACTCCCTCCATTAATTCAATACAATCTTAAATTGAAATATACAACAGTAACTGGATAACACCTCCCAAAGCACCAATGAGGGCCTCCACATAATGAGCATCTTCAGCCATTTCCCAACAGATGATACATTATTTTTTTGTCTCTGGAAACATTTCTTTAAAAAATTTAAATGATGAAAGAAACAATAAGGGAGCACCACCAACTTCTGCTTAAACACTATCACTCACAGAGAGAGGGACCTATTCCCGTAGGTACCCCACAAAACTCTATTGCAAAGGCTCACAAAATTGCCACAAAACCACAATGCAAAGGCTTGCCAAAATTTTACAGGGATTGAAAACTTTTTTTTTTTTAAGTCCAAGTATTCAGTATTATCACTCTGTTGGTGAAATTGAATCCTCATGAAAGAGTACACCAGGTGACAATCAATGGATTATGAGGATGTATTAAATAACTTTAACTTGAATTAAATAGTTCCCAGCTTCCCAGAAGATGTCAAGTCACTTTTTTTCAGCTGGCAAACAGTATATTTTTTGCTATTAGTTACTACCACTCTTCATTGGTCGAGAGATTATAGCACAGCCAGATCGTGGACCACAAACTTGTGACCCATGGTTTAGGTTGTAGAATTAAAGAGGCCACTACTGTCCAACTTTAATGCCCACAAACTGAGACAGACAGAGAGAGAGAAGGAGAGAGCAACACAAGAGAGCTGACCAGTTTGGCTAGTGTGATCTTTGTGGGGCTCTCCAGCTTAAATTTCTATGGGTATCGTCACAGGTAGCACATTGATTTACCATGTCACACAATTTACATACCACGCTATTCACAGCATGGCAAAACCCAAATTCATGTTTTGAAGAAAAGCTACTATTATTTAGCTTCGTAAAATGGAAGCCCATCAGGATAATTAATTCTTTATGATAATCCTGGGCTAATGAAACGTGCTGGAATAATGAGAGATGTTGCTGAATCCCCACTATATATCACACACACGCAAACTTCACAAAGTTCCAACCAAAAAAAAAATTGCAAGCCCGAATCATTCACTCCTAAACAATCACTCAGATACGCAAAAAGGAAGCACTCTGAAATATGCCAACATTCATCGTAACACTTGCCACTTTAAAAAAAAGCAGAAAGTTTTTGTCCTCAGGACAATGAATACTATTCCAAGTCTCTGAATTACACCCAGTCAGTAGATTAATATATGATCACAATTCAACCAGGAAACACCAAGGGAATCTTTAATGTCTTCCTTGGCAAGGAGATAGGCAATGAAGAAGACCCCTGCAGATACCAGAATTCAGTGGTTAGGACACTAATAATATCACTGCATGAAGATTAAACAGACTTAGTACAAAACAATTCAAACAGCAACCATATAAAAACCAAACATTTAAACAGGAATTTTCTGTCAAGCATACAGAAAAATACTTCAACATTTGCAATCGATCAAAATTACTTGCAACAATAACTAATGTATAACTACCATTTAATTAGGTACAACTACAATGTTCAAGATCTACAACTATACATAAAAGATAAAAACCAGTATTGATAAGCATTCCATCACTTAAGGATTCATTATCACAGAATAAATAACTTCATAAAAACTTGACTGTTAAAATAATAAAATAATTCACTCACAATTGATGATTATGTAAAGTATATAAAAATATGATTTGAAATCAACCCTTCCATCCACAACTCCTCAGTAATACACTGACTACTAATAATCAAAAGACTATTTATCAGATTAGTTAAGATAGACATTTTGGGGTTATTGTGAAAAAGGTTCAACTAGAAAAGTGAATGATTAAAATATACTAAATTAAATCAACTCTTAAAAAATCTAAAAATTGAAGGGCAACAGTTGAATTTATTGATTTGTATAAAATAAAAGTTATCTATTTAAAAAGTCAATAAGGATTTAAGCTCACTACAGGAAGGCAATCCAAAATGTTACAAGTTCAAGTAATTAAAATAAATAAAATAAATAGTTTCAAGTGCCAAGAAAAATAGGGTTCAGAGGAAAGCCATAAAATTTCAATTTGAGACTATATCTCCTCCCTTTTCAATTTCCATTTAGTAAAATTACATTAATTATGAATTTAATACAATTGAGCTTACATCACAATTCTCCAAATTACTGTATTTTTTTAAATTGTAAAAATCACTCTAAATAATAACTATAACATACAGCATTATTACAGCTTGATTATGCTATTTGATAGACCTATATTGAGTGATTTCTCCCTCATTTGGCACCATAAGAAGCCATGATATTCAGAGATTTACAAATTAGTTTTTATATGTCAAAAAGGAAGACATCTACTATCGGAATAAAAATTATAGATACGAGTTTAAACTTTAGTTAAAAGAAAACAGCCCAATTAATCTCAGGGTGATTGATACTAGTCCAGTCAATCTGGCTTTTATTTGGCAAAAAATTAGGTACAGGATCAGATTATGATAATCGGGTGTATTTTAGGTCTGAAACGAGGAATTTCACAATGAGGTGCAAAAATTATATTCTCACTTTTTTTACAATTAAAAACCACCAAACATTGCACTTTTTTACTTTTTTGCTTATAAAACCAAGGGTGTGGTTTTGATGTGAAAACTCATATGACATTTTTGATAGAGAATTAAATTACCTACGCAATGAGTCCAACCAGGTTCAGGTACGTGTATTTGTTAATATCTTAAAAGTAACTCAACACTAAACTAATTTTTGAAAACTCTTAATATTTTGTACAAAAACATATTTATAGATTTTAATTTACCAGAGAAATCAGGGTATTATTATGACAAATATACCCTCCAAAGCTGAATTCTGTAGTTATAATAGTTTATGAATAATTACAATTGTTCATAAAAATTTTTTTTTAAGAAAATTCATAATGGGATGGAAAATGGTGGCAAAATGTTCTAATTGGGGGTAATAGATACAAGACTATTTAAACTTTATTTTGTGTATCTCAGAATTCAATTTTATATATATATTGATCTGTATAAATAACAATATAAAATTCATGTTCTTTTTTTCTAATAAACAAATAGAATAACTTTTTATTTTTTACTGCATATCTAATATGATACCATATTCTAAAAGTTGGCTTTTAGATACATATTTAATAATAACACAATAAAATTGTTCTAAGTGCAACAGGAGTCAAGATAAAGTTTTTTTCAAACATTCACTGCATGCGCACTTGTTAATATTAAAGAATGAAACATGAACCATTTTGTTAATAAATTTTTGAAGTTTGTACTGAATATATAATAAATCAATAATAGAAAGATAAAAGTTATTAAAAAGTGGTATTTCGCAATCGCAAAATTTAAGTACTCGCTCTAGCATGATAGTGAGATGGTGGTGGGGGAAGCGTTGCATAACACTCGCTTGCGACAGAAATTAACTCTACACCTTCAAATCGATGGAGGTGAAAAAAAATTAATATCTTGATAACTTATGGTCCGATTTCATTAATTTTTTTAAAAAAGCGGGATACGTCGATGAAATATGACAAATGACGACTCTTAGTTTTACATAAAATTTGTATTTGTCATAAAAAATATGCCTTCACGAAAAATGTAATTTTATTTAGTTTTAAAATTTAAATTTTTTTTTTACGCTCACACCTTCAATTATAGCAAGTGCAGGAAAGATGAGTTTGGAAGATTTGAACGATGAGCAGGTTTTTTGGCATTTTGCTTGAAAGAGACTGAGGAAAGTGTCTCGAGTTCTGATAGAGACATTGAGAATGACATAAAGTGATCGCTCCGGAATAGACACATTGGTATACAATGGTCCTCTGGTTTAAACTAATTTAAATGTACTCTGGGCCTGAAGGGTTAACACTACCTGGATTAATCCTATAGCAATAGGTTTGCCAACTACTAAGGTTTTTAAATTAATACAAAAGATTGTCGTGAAAAATGTAAAACAACTTTTTCTCTTCATTAGGTGGCCATTGGCAATCACAGTTGGCATCATTTTACAGGTCTTCTTTATTGTATAAACAAGCAAGTAATGCTAAAATATTAAGTTGTTGGACGGATTTATTGCTCAGCATAAACACGCTAAAATAAACTAAAATTAGGTATCAATCACACTAGGACTGAATGGTCAGATTTCTTGTAACTTAAGTTTAAACTTGACTATCCATAATTTTTATTCTGATAGTAGTATTACATACTGAAAAGGAGGACATTTAAGAGGCACTTTTTGAGGGAAAGAACTTCCTAAAGGAGAAGAGCTGGTCACCTTATCTGTATGCATACTAATTTGTATTTAAGCAATGACTGACTCCAGAAGGGCTACTCACAACTTATGCTTAACTACAAAGGGAAGATATAGAATATGATTTCAGTCCATAAAGTTTATCCTGGACAGTTTACCTTTGAATGGTTAAGAAGAGAGAATCAGTATAAAGCATGCATTGGAAATTAAGAAACATTGGCCATACTTACTTCCCAGTCAGGTGTTACCACAACAAATATAGTTTTAAATATGCAATTCACTTCGATTTCCAGGGCTAGAGGATCCCGTTGGTGATGTACTGATACCTATCATACAGTTTGGTGCTCAGGGAGACAAGTGATGATCGCACCAATGTGTCCACATGGGATTGAAGCTGCTCATCAGTCATGGACTGATGAAATCTATTGGCCAGTCCTTGAACCGTGCTGCCTCCACCAGCTCGAAAACAGGGTAGCTGAGATCCTAATTGTGGAATATGATAAAAGAATCATTCAGCATTCAGTTCATCGTAAATAAAATGTTACAGGTGGTTTAAGGTGAGCTTATCAACACAAATAAGTGGGGATGGTTAGATTGGATCGGTCACATCCAAATATTTCAAAGATATGTGAATCTAATATTTTATAATTTTTTCATCTCAGAAATCAAATATCCACATTGTGTGACAAAACAGTGAATTCAGCAGTTACTGCACCCTTGTGGCACTGTTTACTGATGTTTCTGGCTTTTATTAAAGATGAAAACACTTGGTTTTTCCACATGAAAATGTGGAAAAACCAATTTTTCTGGCTTTTGTCGATAGGTTGGGTAAATTTGAGTTTCATCTTATAGTGGCTTTCAGAAATGCCTTCTGAAGTGTGGGAAAATTATCCACTGGGCCCCAAGAACAACACATGTGCAGTAAATGTGTACAATGGTGTAGAAATATCTCCTGGAAATTCCAAATATACTTTGCCACTATTAAAGCATCTGAACACGAAGCATGCATTAATCTATAAGAAGTGTGAACAAGAACAAATACAGTTCCAACCTGATCTCTTCTAGTATTTTCATTAATTTTTTTAAGTTGTAAGATTTAGTCTGTATATCTAACATAAAATTTAGGATCAGGAAATAAATTAAATTTAGATTCAAAATTAAATCCAGGATCCAGTTCTGGATTTGGACCTGGAAGAAACCTGGGTTCCCACATCCTTGCAAGTGACCAGTAACAGTTCAAGAGCAACTAAAAAATATAAGACTCAACAAAAAAAAGTATGTACTTCAGCAGAAACCCCTCATTTTTATACTACAGTAAACCAAAGCAATTCATGATTACTGTAAATCTGAAATTTTTCAAATTTATCACAATGTACATGTTTGTTGACCTATTTTTTACGTGGTGCTAAAAACTACAATGACTTTGTGAACAACATTTAACTGCATTATTAAAATTATATGGTTAAACAAGCTAATGAGTAAATAAACTCACAAAAAGTAAAATATTAATAATGAAGTCCAATGTGTCATTGACATCTGGATGTTTCCATTTTAATAACCATTTCCAATAACTCCACTTTAGTGACTGGGAAAACACTATAGTACAACATACACACACAAACCAGTGACCCTCCATGCAGAGGTTCACAATGATAGGCAACAATGAGGATACCATGGCTGATTCGAGTTATTTATAGAATATTTATTTTGTTCAAAGCTTTGTAATCCTAAGCCGCAAATGAAATATCCACAAAACTGATCAAATTCACTCTGACATGAAGATTTCAACAACAATGTCGGAAAAACGGTAGACTGAAGTCTACATGAAGATGCATGGTAAAATCCCCAAGAGATCAATCTCATCGATTCCCCCAATTTTTATTAAATGTATTGATTACAGTTTTATCCGGTTATCAGGTAAGATATTAATTGGTTCCATTTTGATGTGATACATATTACAAATCTGTACCTCTGCCCTGGTAAACATAACCTGAGTGATAAATTCCATTCTATCCAAATTGATGAGGACAAATTGTAATTGCAGTTTTATTCAGAAATGTGATATTTTGATTTGATTATCGGAATCCCTTTTCATCTCTGATGAAAATATAATCACAAAAAGGCTTTTTGGGGTAAAAATATGAATAAGCGAAGAAAAAAATAAAACCGCATTCTGCAACCAATGCTAAAAAGTACACTCACCAGCCCTCATTATTTCAACCAGTTGAAGAACACTATCCTTATGTTTTCGTGCAGCAAGGAGTCCTTGAAGAAGCAGAACACGAAAGTAGTTGAAGAGGTCCGACCCCTCCCCTCCCATCACGGCAACAAACTCCGGAGTCAACTTGAAGGGTGATGTCTCAAAGCCCAAATTTCTGGGAGATGCTGAGAGCATGAAGCCAAAGTCTATGTGAATGACGTGTCCATCTTCATCGAGCAGAATGTTACCATTGTGCCTGAAATGCAAATGTTCTAAACTTAGATAGAACTATTACATGAATTATTACACTAAATTACATCTATTAAATGCAGGAAGAGTTGTGGCTCAATGTTGAAAAAGCATAGACTCTTTTCCAAGGCTTGTGATCTACCTTGCATATATTTACTTTATGATTAAATGAGACAAACTTTGAATTTCCACAAAAAATACATTTTCTACACGACCCAGGTTTCGTCGCAATGCAACATCATCAGGTGATTCACATAAAAAATCCACAGTATATATAATCCTTGGGAAGGGGGGAAGGTGGGAGGGGGGAGTGGTGAGCAGGAGAAATTAAGTACAGGGAGGATATATATACTGTGGATTTTTTCTGTGAATCACCTGATGATGTTGCATTGCGACGAAACCTAGGTCGTGTAGAAAATATATTTTTTGTGACATTTCAAAGATTGTGTCTCATTTAATCATGAAGCAGTTCCACGAAGTTACGCCGGAAACTATTTCCTATATATTTACTTTCTTATACATATGTCCAGCCATGACGAAGTTGGAATTGAAATATCATGGCTGGCAATTCTATTAGGCCAAAAGGTGCCTTAAACCTTTTGGTGCCACCATATTTTGGAGGTTTGAGTGAAAAGTGCCAGCATGAATTTGAGAGGTTTGTAACATCTTGTGAAATAAAACAATATAAAGTTACTTTTTCAGATATGAATGTAAGGCTTTTTTATATAACTAGCAATGGATTAATTCATCATCACTGGATCATGTATTCCACTTCAAACAATGCAATTTATGATTTTTTCCTATTTATCAAAAAGAATTTATCTTTTGTTCTCTCATCACTGTCATCAGAAGCCATTTGGTCTCTCCTACACACACTCTTTATGTATCATAGAACTGAAGTTTGTTAGCTTCCTTTATAGCAATTCACACTGATAAACTATTTTTTTTAAATGATCGTGTTTGAAATGTCTTATTTACTTAGTCTTAATGATTAATTAGTCTTAATGCATACGTGTCAAAAATAGAGTAAGTTCCATGCCTTATAAAATCATTCTTAATATAAACCAAAAGTGTAAAATATGTTTACAATAAAGTTGAGATGTACTTTTTCAAATGATACCAAAATTATTTAGCATCCATTAAAAATAAATCTAGTCACTACAATTTTGATTATGGCCTACATTAGAACCGATGTATCGAAGTGTGGTACCAAGAGGGTTAAGAGTTATATTTTGGCCATGTCAATAATATTTCATAGTTTACTCCTTCTCAAATATGTGAAACATATTTTAACATTTTCCTGAAGGAAACTATTCAGAAAAATCATAACATATTTTTCATTATCTGCTTCCAGCAACTTCAGGAATTACTGAAATGATCACGGCTATTGTTAACAGAAGATATGACCAGCTTTTTGTTATTTCCAAACTTGTGTAGGAAATATGATTTTTTTGGTGCATAAATTACAAGCAGTCAAATAGGAATTTATTTTTTACAATTTATTTCTATGCAATGAACATTAATGCACGTCTGAAATTTAGGCTAGGGTGAAACTTTTGCTGTACAAGGTTGCAAGTTCTGTTGCCAGGTGGCAGCACAACAGCAATTGATGAAAATGGCGGGCATTGTCGGCGCACATTACAAGTAGCATGCTGTGATTGAATTTTTCCTTTACAAGGGACAAGTGTCAGGAAAATCCTGGAGCAGCATAATGTGTACAGGACTACTGCTGTCAAGAGTATTCACCACATTATTGATGAACTTTTCCATAACTGATGTGTGTTATTCCAAAGAGCGTGTAAAATGGATCCCCAAAGAACTCACAAAACCAGGACAAAGAATAGTACTGAGGGGGAATGTATTTTCTACCAGAATGCCAGTGTATTCCCAAAGAGATGGAAGGAGACCTCATTGATAAATAGCAAGTAGACTGATATGACCAATGATATGCCCAAGTTGCAACATTATACATTCCATTTCAGAAAAATTAATAGTGGTTCACTGGGTTTTGAGCATTTCTATTACATATATCTTTAGGATCTCAATTATTACGAGTAACAAGAGGTAGTTACCAACCTGTCTTTCACCTGCAGAAGATAGCACACCAGACTGTAAGCTGCACAACTAAATACAAAATTCTTCTGTGCAGTTAGGAAACGTTCAGAATTGGATTCACCAAACTCTCTAGCAAAGTACTCTGGTAGAGTTAGCCCCAGGTGTTTTTTCATCTGGTGCAAAGAAACTGTGTTTGGGATGGTTTCTATTAGTCCTGAGTCACCGGACAAACACACAATCCTGCAGAACACAATTCCAAAAATTAAATAAAAACATAAACACGTGGCAATTGTCAATACATTCAGAGAAAATAAATATGTCGAAATGATTCACCTTTTATGTAACATTAACTTAATAAAAAAAGATTCAAATTGATACATTTATATATAGTACTTTACAGGTTCTACTGGATTTATACTCTTGATGATAAAACAAGTCACTCAATTAGTCATCATTCATTAACAATAAGAAATAATTACTGAGAACCTTGAAATTATAAATCAAAATATATGATTAGATGTGTAAAGCATTAACTGTTATTCATAAAACCTTCAGCTTCCTAAATCATATCCTAAAAATGTTATCCTAAAACCTTCAACCGTATACCTAATTTTCTTTTCTTTTTCTATTGCTTTGACGTGTCCTACACATTTACTTGGTAATTGTATTCTGTACAGTGTCTTTGGGACAAATAAAAATATTATTATTATTATCAAAATTTGCATTTGAAAATGCCAAGCACACTTTTAAGGAAGAATTTTATAAAAATAACTTCATATAAATAGAGTGATTAAAGGACTTTTACAATAGGTCAGAAGCAAGGTTGCTTTTGCTTTGCCAACCAAGTTTATTTTCTCAACCTTAAGAATGGATGTTTACATTCGCCCAGGTCTTTTTTTCACTGCCTTTCGCAGCCAGTGACACTAACTGGTGATTTTCTGGTATGTTAAAATAAATAAATGATAAAAATTCCAGAACAAATTAGATGGTTTTATTGAAAAAATAAACTGAATACTGGAATACTGTGGGGACTTTAATTATGAAAACCTTAAAATATTAAATATTCAAATATATGAGTATTCTACCCATATTAATTTTTAAGGTAACCAGGGACAAAATTAATATACAGTAGAAGTCCACAATAACGAGAGCTGATAAATGACGAAAAATCTCTCGTTATAGCCGATGGTCATTTAAATTCGCCTCTTTCGGCATTTATAACGGCACCAAAAGTAGGAGAAAATGAGCCATGAAGTAGTTGTATCAATCCATCCGCAACTGCATTGAAAATAGATTGTTTCATTAAAAATATTTTAAAATATTGTCACCAAAAGTCATGCACTCGTAACTAATGTA
>WURS02000018.1:7684267-7694489 GCA_011762765.2 Rhinocypha anisoptera
ACTTTGTAAGGACATTTTTTAGTTGTTATGCATGCTTGTTGTGAGCGGTCTGACATTGTCCAGTATGTTTTGTAGTTCTCGTAATAGGTTTTGCATGATGGTATCTTCTTTTTGTGTGTAATGCATGACTTGTATCATGTGCATTGAAAGTGAATGTATGGTGGAGGCTCACCCCTTGCCACGTGCCCTTGTGGCAGCTTGCAGGGTATTGTGTAGATGCAGATGAAGCTTGTACTACAAATGACTGAAATGAGGTTAGACAATAAAGCAACAATACCAAGGCAAGCATCAAATTGAGAAATTGGGAAAATAGCAACCGCACAATAAATTTGTGGTAATGAGAACACTCAGAGAAAGAACTCTAGAGTGAAAATCAGGAAGTGCGGAGGTGTTTCGAGGATTTTGATTAAGTGTTCAACTGGGTGAGCAAAGTTAATGAAAGTATTAAACGATACTGGTGTGGAATGGAAGGATAGGTGACTTGTAATAAACCTGCACATGAGTGAGAAAGGCACAAGTGGGGGGGGAAGTGGATGAGGAAGAAAATAAGGCTGCCATTTATCTGCCCTGTCTATTAATGTAAATGTAGTGTAAGCTCCATTTACAATTGCTCTTATACGGCTTCATTGAGATTACCCATTGATTTGAATTAGAGAATCGGGAAAAAAGTCATCAATGGCAAGGGCAGGAAAACAGTGAAGTTGAAGAGATTCAATGCATTTCCAGTATAAAAGTCATAAATTATAATAATGTGATGCACTATCGCAAAATGCAAGTTGCAAGCTAAATGCTGTTTGTTTTTCTCTTTTCTTTCTTTCAAGTTTCAACCTCATACTTTACCTTACCCACTCACTGATTATAGAAATAGACAATGCACAATTAACCATGAACGATTAGAGCATGCTTGATGATGTGAAGATTATTGATTTGAAGCTGGACATCTCATCAACAAGAGGCATTATTCATTATCAAAAACCGTTTACTTGTTTGAACTATTTACAACACCTAGAATTACTCAAACATTACCAAGCATCATTGATCATAGTCTTTCACAGTGATTTAATGATACACAGTCATCTTTTTGGACAACCTGAGTTTGGAGCAGTTTGTAGCTTAGCATTTCAAGGAGCATCTTTGAGAATAAAATCACTTTTCTCCTGAAGATGCACTCTGATACATGAGTGAAGCAATGTGGCACAAAATGCTCCACGTGAAGGGTAAAGCCTATAAGCCATTTCAAGATCACCACTGTAATGATTTCAAGTGAGAGCTTTACAACCTTAATTTGACATTTCAATTCAGTATGGTGTTATTACATTGCGAGAGTCACAAAATAAGCCTTCAGAAAAACTGCAACAGAGAGCAATCTGAAAGAAAGGAGTTATCAGGCTCACTCACAGTGATGACAAATGGGTTTTTCTAAGCAAGGCCTATATTTGTAAAAATAAAGAGTTTTGAATAGACCTTGCATGAATTACATCCAATATGAAGGATTCAACTTACTACAATTAAATGTCAGATGAAAAATCCTCTTTAATTGAGCAGCTAAATGTTCATTACATATATTCATCCTATGACCAGATGCTATTCAAAATACCTCTTTATCTTAGGGACAAAAACACAGTTCAACTATTCTACAAAACTATCCTCCACATCAAGAAAAGAGCTAAAAAAAATAAGGGGCATAGTTATCATTTAATCATAAAATCTTTCTTAGTAACTCTCACTAATATAAATAAAGTTTGACTTTTCGTGGAAGTTATGAATATCCATCGTTGGAATGGAAGATGCTTAGTACTTTTCCACTGTTTATTCAATGGTACAATACATTTCATCGAACTACGGCATCATCAGGTACATTCTGATGATGCATTAGTATGGTGAAATGTGTTGTACCATTGAATAAAGTGGAAAAGCACTAAATACCTTTCATTCCAACCATGGGTAGTTACTAATATTACTTACTTTTAAAGTTTACAATGTCAGGCTTTACTTCCTGGAAGTTTAGTATATTCATGATTACAAAATGAATGTATATTGTTCCTTTACAAAGAATTTATTCTTTTGTACTATGTATTCCATCATGATATGGCATTGTCTGGTACAATATGAATGGGTAGAGGCACTAATATACATACAAAACCAGTAGGAGCTAATTTAAAACAAAACACAATGCTGCTATGACAGATTGGGAGAAGGTAACATATGTCATTTATAATAAAAACTACTATTATGGAAGATCAAATATCATTAATACAAACTTCATTAATTTCACTATATAAATGTATTAAATTACCATGGCTTTGTATTTTTATCATCTTCACCTGAAAATATTGCCTTAATTTTTACATAACCTTCCAGATCTAAACAATTAATTTTAATTTCCCTTACTTAATTTCCTTCAATGTTCAATTCTCTATATAAAAAATTACTTGAACCCAGAAAAAGTGAATCTACTATTTTCCTGCCATTAGTAATGTCAATGACGATATTATGTCCATGGAAAAATACTACTGGCTTTCTGGTACTGTATTACTCATTGTCAAAGGTAATCTAGGTATGCCAAGGTAATCCATAGTGAATGTTATGTAGTAGTGTGCAGTGATGGGTGTGGCTTTATGTAGTGTATGCATGTAGTATGCACTACACTACAGACTGCATAAAAGTGAATGTCAGAGAGACAAAGTAAAATGCTGGGAAATTAGGTTTGGAAAAGTTTGGTAAAGATTAGGCATTTTTGACAGACTGACAAGAGGTAAAATTAGTTCTGAAGATGGTGAACTGATAAGACCAAGAGCAAATTTTTGGACCCTGGAAATCTGAAGATGGTGAACTGATAAAACCAAGAACAGATTTTTGGACCCTTGAAATCTATCTGTAATTAGTACACATGAACACTCCAGAATAATCACTCAGCTGAAACAAAACATCCCTAGGATTGTTACCTAACAACTTTCATCTGGGAAACCCAACCGTGAAGCAGTGAATGTAAAAATACACATTTGTAACATGAATAAATGCAATCACCTCCCTTTCAATGGCATCAATTCTTTTACAGAAAAAAATACATTGTCCTATTTGCCTTGTAATGAGTACACCGTAAGTTGAGTCTAATTTTTAAATTAAAAAAAGATCTCATTAACTAAGAGTATGTGACCAAAATAAGACAAAAATGAAAATAACAGTATACACCTTATATTTATTTCTGTGGGAATCGGGTGTGTAAATGACTAATGAAATACATTCATACAAGTTACCAATTTAAAGAATGAAAACACCACATGATAAATTCATATGTTGCCTACCTCCAAACGATAACATTGGCCAAAGTACTGCTCAAACAATATGCAAAGTCAAAACAAAAAACTGTGAATCATTTTCATTCGGCAAAACAACTCCATACCTGTATTAAAGGAGGTGAAATCAACACAAATAGATAAGATAAGCTGACAGGTTAAAAATGTCAACAACAGAAAGATATAAACTGATAACCTTTATCAGAAGCGAATTACACAAGCAAAGAAGTATTTTACAGAGATAATAAAAGAAACTCACTTAAAATCAAGGCTGAAGTTACGCTGATGGCTGCCCAGCCTAGTCCTGCCATGGACAGTGGGAACAGAACCGGGTGACAAACGAGTGCTGCCTTGGGCCCCAGGAAGAGGGCGATGCCTTTCTGAGAGAGAAACGGGGGAGTGCGATGGGGAGGTGGCAGGCCCACCACCACTGATGCCCGGCCCATCGCTCATAGCTCATGGAGATTCCGGAGACACCGAATGGTGGGAGGGCTGGACGTCAGGGTGGAGATGAATTAGGCAGGAGAACAGATCAGCTGGAGTTCATTCTGGACACCCTGTGAGAGGTATACACAGAAGACGATATAACCACTGGCGCATAGACGAGGTATTGCTTAACTTTAGATAACATCAATAACCATAAACAGAGACTTATGGGAGTTTTAACTATGAAAAAACTATATGAACACAATCTTGACAACACTTGATTTCTGCCGATGAAACACATCCACAAATGTATTGAATAGCATTATAAAAAGATACAGAAATAAAAAATATTAATTACGGGAAAGCTACCTAAAATCATTGTTTCAATCGAATGAAAAAAATAACAAAAGGTGCATTCAATCAGAACCTGATGTAAAATGTGAGTTTAATTCAGCTGATTTCGCTAATAAAATGCTGTCGTTCAAGAAAAGGAAAATCGGCACAAACAAATAAGACGCCCGTCACCATAACTAATGATGTTCATAATACTTTCTAAAGACATTGCATAACAAATAATGAACATTTACATAAGGAATTGACACGACTTATTAATTACAATGTAGGATTTCGGCACAACCGCACAAGCATCCGCCATTTCAGGTAACTAAATTCAATGAGAATATCGCAATTCGGCAAACAACACCCTTATGTAAGGATTGATAGTATAATTCTCAAAGCCAACCATATTTCCAAACACAATGCCTGGGCGTTTCTACAACATGGGTGTGCCCGGGGAAAAAATAAAACAAATTGTTTCTAAATTTCACTGAACAACCCACTGCAGAAATAGAAAACGCTAATCACCACAAATATTCAAATAGATATCGGCGACACAGGTTAAGGCGATAGATAAGATGTTTGCTCTTCCACATCAACTTCCGTGTTTTGGCATCGCACTTTCTAAACATTACAGACATAGGGGATGTGGAACACGAATCCTGAAGGAAATTCACTAAGGACCAAGATCAAATGTAACAAAGCAGTACTATATTTTCTTAATCTTTATGGGAATGAGAAGATCACAACAATTCGTTAGGGGATATAAGCAATCTTACAAGAGAAATGCTGTTAGGAATGTGCCAACACCATGGCAGCCATACTGTCTGGGTTTAACAGTGTAGCCAACCTTAAGGAAAACTGAGCTCTCTAATGTTTTGATCAATATAACGTTTCTGCCTGCCTTAATGTTACAATACGGCATCGTTGTATAGTTATTTTCCGTATTTAAATGTGAGTTTTTATTAATGACTTTCTTTAAAGTTCTTATGACAGTATTTAAGAAATACAGTTGTCTCTCTGTCACTTCCAGTCACAGGGGTTATTAGTTGGATTAGTGGTAAGGGCAAATGAAACAGATTATATCATAGCTTTAGTTCATTGATTCATGCGGTATCTGAAAACTTTGCTAATATGAATGCTCATTAGTGGTATAATTGCACATTGTAGACTCATGGTTTATCGCATAGTATTTGCCGTCCTTATCTTTGGCGAATCTTGTGAGTGATTCGGTGAACTTTGACGTTACAATAAGAAATGTTTTCCTTTAGAGTAATAATTTTTCTCTTTTCTTCACAGTTGTAAGACTCTTTGGGAAACAAACTATTTCCGATTGGAAATTTTATCGTTTCGCAGTATCCTGAGTCCTTACCACTTGCTTGGCTTAACTCCTGTCGAAGACAAGAGCAATTTCTCTTCGATTTTTTCATTTTTTGACGGTCAATCATGAATGTAATTAAATTACCACTTGGTGCAGTGTTGCGAAGATGTATATCTACTTCTGGTGCGGCTCTTTCGGGAAAACAGGTCACCGTTAGAGACGCTCTGAACGCAGCCTTAGACGAAGAAATGGAAAGAGATGAACGTGTGTTTCTGCTCGGCGAGGAAGTAGCAATGTACGATGGTGCCTATAAAGTTTCTCGAGGTTTATGGAAAAAATATGGCGATAAAAGAATATTGGACACGCCGATCACTGAGATGGGATTTGCTGGAATTGCAACTGGAGCTGCCATGGCGGGATTACGACCAGTTTGCGAATTCATGACTTTTAATTTTTCAATGCAGGCAATTGACCAGGTAATAAATTCTGCTGCTAAAACATTTTACATGTCTGCCGGACGAGTTAACGTACCCATAGTATTCCGTGGGCCAAATGGTGCTGCAGCAGGCGTTGCAGCCCAGCACTCTCAATGTTTTGCATCATGGTTCGCAAACTGCCCTGGGTTGAAGGTCGTGTCACCATATTCGTCAGAAGATGCGAAAGGTCTTTTAAAATCGGCAATTAGGGATCCGGATCCAGTTATATGTTTAGAAAATGAGCTTCTGTATGGAGTTAATTTTCCAATGTCAGACACTGCTCTTTCCAAGGAATTTCTTGTGCCGATTGGCAAAGCAAAGATAGAAAAAGAAGGAAAGCATATCACATTAGTGGCGCACTCAAGAGCTGTTGGAAAATGCTTGGAGGCAGCAGAGGAACTTGCAGGAGAGGGAATCGAATGTGAAGTTATCAATCTTAGAAGTTTGCGACCCCTTGACATGGATGCAATTAATAAGTCTCTTGTGAAAACTAACCATTTAATCACCGTACATGAAGGTTGGCCTTATGCTGGGATAGGGTCAGAAATTCTGGCTCAAATAATGGAAAGTGAAGCGTTTTTTCATTTGGATGCACCAGCCGTGAGAATCACGGGAGCTGATATACCGATGCCATATACGCAGTCACTAGAAGAAGCAGCTCTGCCACAAAAGCATGACATCACAGCAACTGTGAAAAAAGTGTTGAGTGTGCAGTGATAACAATGAATTATAACCATCTTTGTGCTCACACTCAAATTAGATAATTTATTTAGTTTTTTGTTATGATTGTTTTTGGACTTCTTTATTTTGTAATATAAAATTTTTATACATGAGATTCCTCATTTTGTTAATTTATTGTTAAAGCTTATCGACAGAAAATTGTATAGGTGCTCATCACATTTATTGAATAGAGTGTGGGACTTGAAGTGATCGACTGGTTCAAAATCGGACTATAACGAAGTACAAATGTAGTGCTCATGTAGAACCAAATAAATCTATTTGAAAGAATATAGTAGTGTCTCTTGTGGGCTTCTAATATGTTCTTTTGTTGATTACAATTCACATCACTTCGCCCCTCGTAAAACAGGGCGACCCATCTCTAGGTAGAGTTCCGTGGTAATTTTATGCAGATGAAACCTTGCAGTTATTCATATATTCATCCAGCTTGTAAAAATTACCTTCCTCATTATTTTACTAGATATCAGAGTCCATATGTTTAAAATGTTACTGACGACCTATTTCGGATTACTCTTTCAGTTCGAAGAAAAACAGATTATTGAGACATTTGCATATTTGTTCTGTGATCACGTGAACTGAAATTACTCATTCACTTGTGCTACAGAATAAGGAACGTTCTTTGACTTGCAAATATCACTCATCAAATTTGCACTTCACAGTGAAGTATTTGTTGAAAGTGTGAACATGTATGACCTTGGAATCTGCTATTTCACTAGCTAAATGTGTGGGAAACTTCGTTTTGAAATAAACCAATATGTGGATCATTACTAATACAACTAATGTGTTTTAGTCACTTTTTCTATTGTTTTTGGTTCTCTCCCGCTTTTTTCTAGTGAATTACTGGTCCCTATTAAGATTAAATGCACGAGCAAATATAAAAATTATTTTTTTATAAGACTTTTCAGGAATTAAATTGTGATAGAACATAATTGTTAAAAGTAGTGATATGTAGGACAAAATCAAGGCTTACCATTTCTCCAATAGGAATGATATTTGATATCTTTGAAAACCTTTTCTTGGTGTTTTCATATCCAATACCCATTTTTGTCATTTTCAGCATCATAATAGGTGTGCATGATGGAATTAATGAATGGATTATACCTGCCCTTTATTTTTATGGAAAAGTTTCCATTTTCACAACTTTTTGAAATCACTAGGAAAGTTTTTCCCTATAGATAATTGGATTAGAAAAAAATTTTTGTGTATATTATATATATTCACAGAAACTTAATTTTTTGTGTGAGGGTTTATGTAAAAAATATTTTGCTCATTTCTGGTGTTTGTATTTTCTCTAATTATGAATGTTTTTCTTGGTTTTATTTCCACAATGATCAGCAGATGATGATTATCTGTCGAAATTGGTCTTGTTGATATATATTTTCATTGTGGAAATAAAACCTAAATAATTTGTGTCATTATGGAGTTCCACCAAGTGACATCCTCCTCAGTGAATTTTATTTTTTCTCTTTTGCAACAACTATCCTAATATGTAATAGGTTCTAATAAAGATCCTTTATAGAAGCCAAGAGATTATGCCTCGATTGCTTTATTACTTCCATCAAGAAATTGAATTTTAATTTTCATAACATGTACTTGGCAATTTTTCTCTATATTTGAGAAATTTGAAAAAGCAGTGGAAAGTGAATGCAAAACGACACTAAGAAGTAAAGGGATGTTTAAGCTTATGCTAGAAGAAGGATTGTTAAGAAAAGGTAGTCAAAACAAATGACATTAAAGATTGAATAATGGAAAGTAAAAAGTTATCAGAGCTATGGAGTACGAAAAGCTTGAATATTTAGCTTTTGGAGAAGATGAGAAATTCTTGGGTGCCTATCTTAAATTTGTAAATTTATTGCACATGATTTCAGGTAAAGTTTCATTAAAAGATCATACTGATTTTTATGACTAAAAATTTTCTTTTATCGTATACAGTAGCAAAATGTACAATAATGACAGAGAGAATAATGATAAAGGAAAGTAATGAAGTATTTACATAGTGAAATGACAATTCAAGTAGAACTAGTGTTGTCCATTGCGAGTGACAAACTATATCTGAACAGCAGTAACTGATCTCTGTTAAGAGCCTTAAAAAGTTCCAGTATGAATTCTTCACTCATTCTCTCCACTGCCACCGACCCCACCACTCTGTTGTAATTTACTGTGGACCATATCTCTAAATTGGCTGAGGATGCGATTTTCTCTCTTCTGTCTTTCTTCCTTGCTAAACATTGCCAATGCCCTCTTCTCATCTGCTGAATAAATCTGGTTCTCTTTACGTATTCGTACAGCCTCCATACGTCGGTGCCTGAAAAATATTGAAAGTTTTGTTCTAATCAAACCATGCATCACAATTATATTAGGAGTGATAAAAAATTTAAGCACCACACTTTATTCATCTGAAAGTATAAAACATACAAATTTGCAACTTGGGCATCACAGTGCTAGGGGTATCAGGTTTAATGACTACTTTTAAAAAAAGTCTCCTTCTGCTTCTTTGGCTTTACACCAGTGCCCAAAAATGTTCTCATTCCACCTCAGTTCCATTCTTGGTTTTGGTCTTCGGGGATCCATTTTGTAGACAGGCAATAACCAAGTTTATCAATGATGTGGTGAATATACTCAACAAAATTCTCAATCAATGTTTTAATTCTTGAATTTAAAAAAAATATAACAATGACGAGGATGGGTGTAGCAAGTATTACTTTAAATCAGTGTTAAGGTATCTTAATTTTGGTTGAAAATTTCTCTGAATTAGATATCTAAAAAAAGGATGTATTCAAAGTCAAAATTAATAAAAAAGAGATTATGTACACACTGGTAATAATTTTTTTTGTGGAATTGCAAAGTTTATTTATCCTGTGGTTTATTTATCACTGGTCATACTCTGTAATTATTTTTATGTCACAACATGCTCTTCTCTGTCTGAGAATTCTGAAATGGCTGATGTATAGGAGCAGAGGACCTGCGTTAAGTTTTTCTTTGAGCTCAAGAAAACTGCTGCTGAGACCCACCAAATGCTTAAGGAGGCTTTTGGTGTGCAATCTCTAAGCCGAGCTAGAAGGTATAGTCTTTTCAAAGATGGTCAAAAGTCTGTGGAGGATGACAAACATTCGGGGATCACTGAGGGTCGAAGGCAGAAAATTCATGACACTTGCAGTAGTGTTGGATTGTCACATGGGAGATGTCGATGCATTCTAATGGATATACTGAACATGAAAGAAAAAGTGCAGTGAAGTTTGTTCCCTGTCTTTTTAAAGGCAATCAATGAGATTATTGGTTTGAGCTGTGCAATGAGCCATAGATGGCACAAAAGCTGTTTGAGGTGGCCCAAACTTCCCTTCCAGAGTTATAACTGTCAATGAATCAGGTTGTGAACCTGAAGCAAAGGAATCAGCCATTCCCTCTACAGCCAAAATATTAATCTGACAACAGATATCTTGCCTTCAATAATACATACTAACAATTACAAGGATTTCAGGAAAACCAGTATCACGTTTTATTAGTCTTCTTTGTGTCTTGCCAAGTTTTCAGGAATATCAATCTAATGGTGATAATGAATAAAGGTATGCACTTTTCCACAAAAATATTTATTGCGTACTACGCGCGTTTCGGCTTGCTAAGCCATCATC
>WURS02000018.1:7695576-7710804 GCA_011762765.2 Rhinocypha anisoptera
GTTTCGAAGGCTAAGTCCACTATCGCTTTCAGGGTATTGATGAAGCCATCGTCATCACCCTGAAGATGGTGGTGGACTTCGCCTTCGAAACGTCAGTGGAAAACAACCCCTGGACCCGGATGGAACCCCGAGAAATCTTCCTTTCTTTGGCTCGTTTGCTGAAGTTGTATGACACCACATCATTCACAGTTATTTCGACTCGATATAAGACTCAAGTTTCATCACCAGTCACAATTTTGTGGAGGGATTCTTTTCCTTCTGCATCGTAGTGCATGAGATAGTCTTGGGCATAACCCATTCACCATTTTTTGTGGTTCTCAGTATGCATTTTTAGTACCTACCAGGCACAACACTAACGATGGCCTAGGTTTTCTGTCATTACCTCATGGAAAAGTGAATCAACAAATCCACGGAACGTGCTCAGACAGTACAAAAGTTGTGAACCCCCTATTTTCCACAATTTTCTGAATGAGTTCATTGCTGTATACAATGGACAACCAATCCATTCCTCATATTGAAAGCTTATTCTTCCACTTCTAACAATCTTATCCAATTACACAAGACACCTTCACTCAATTTGCCCCAAAAAATCCAGAAATTTTGTTACTTTATTTATTGTAAAAATGTTTTTCCTGAGAAATAAAAGTCTTGAAATGAAATGGGCCTACTGAATAGTTAAATGCTTTTCACCTGAACACTGTGTGTGGAGCTTAAACGGAGGTTTTGTAGACAGCCCTTGTAGAAGCACAATATTACTTTTATTTTCAACTGCCATCAATTCTAAGAGCTTTTCTTACCATTGTCGCATCAAGCTGGAGCATAGAAAAACATGTTAAAATGTGTTTGTAATGTATCAGCATAGACTAAAGAATACTAAAGTATTTTTTAGTCTACAGTATCAGTTCACACCTAATCTTAATTTCAGGGAGAGTTCAAACTGATCTGAGATTACTTATTTAAGTAATGCTAAAACAAGTATGCAAATAAACACTTGAGTTCGGTGAAATTATCTGAAAACCCATTTAATCAGCTTCAGGTTTTCTGTTTGCTTGAAAGTTTGAGATTTTTATCAGACAGGTTATTAACACACCCTATTAAAATATTTTACAATTAAGTTAAACCAAGGAATTTTGTTCCAGATGTAGTATATATTAAATGCGACAAACCACCTCTTTTTTTTACGCGGGTACAAATTTAAAGGGATTTGAATGAAATATCTCAGAGTAGATACCACATGACTTATTTCAGTTTGTTCAACATTACAACAGCCTGGATAAAACAGCACTGCTATTAGCAATTTTGTATTCTATTTTTCTCATTTGCCAGAATCATCATAGTAGGTACCTACTAAGGTTTACAAAGTTGCTGATAATCTTCATGCTACAAAATGTAAGTATGTAGTATATTCCAATACTTTCATTTTCTGATATTATCATTACCTTTACTTTTCATATTCCAACATCAAAAGACTATAGTGAAAATAAAGTACAGCAATGTACATTGTGGACCTATTCATCATTATTCTTGCAATGGGAGGATGCCTGACCAAATTTATTAAGTTTTATTGTTAGGTATGAAACTTGCAAAAATATTACTTGGACGGACAATAATTTTTAAAAACAATATGCATATCCTGTTGGTACACTAATGGTTCACTTAAAACTCAAGAGAAGAAATTTCATGGAATGTATACTTTAATGAGAAAATAATGCTGATCTAACAAGTGAGAAACATACAACAGGCTTAATATCTTAAGTACATGAAGGTAACATATTAAATATTAACATTACATAGTAAGCCATCAACGTTTCTCAATATAAGCACATATTCACTTGTACACCTGTAAAGCTTTACTTCATATATCAAATGCAGCAAATTAAGCCAAATAAATCAATAAGGCTTAATGTAATCAGGTCTCAAGTGTTAAGCATTGTTGGTCATTATGTTTTGTCTTTAACTCTCACATTCTTAGTAGCTGGTGTGCGTAGGCAATCATTAAAATACTTCTTTACACACCTTAAATAGGCTTAGAGAAACTCATTATTAATAAGAGATACCACTGTTGTAAGTATACTAATATCACAAAACAATCAAGTCCACATCAAGTACTTAAATTTCCTGAGAACTCATCAAAGTAAGAGATTGAGACACACAGCATCAATAGAATTATAAAAAAACTTAAGAACTTATGCCATACCTAATTTGAAGTAATTTTTTTCTTGGATGGATTACCAAGAATTATGAATACAGGCATAAAAAATTCAAATGATCGTGAAACAAGATAAATGCTGCACAATGGCAATGCTCACAAAACTTCCGGGGAAGAAAGTTAAAATTTCACCATGACGAAATGCTTCTATCTTCATCTCTAATGCACTCACTGGTTGAGTTCAAGAGCAACAGTTTAATTATAAACTTAACTATATACATCATTACAATATGAAGCATTTCTCATTCTTCTTATTGAAAAGGGAATGCAGAACTATGCATTTTTGAGGCAGGGAATAGGTAAATAGAACAAGGCTTTAAGAATCCTTAGGGCATCTCTTCAGCTACCCTGTTCCTCACCCCAGTCCGTGGTCTTCAAAAAAACCTTGCGGTGTTTCCTCCTACAAAAATGAAGAGAGATGGAAGAGAGACTTCAGAAGGTGGCCAATTGAAAAGACAAAGATGCCCATCCAAGTCGTGCTCAAATAATAAACACTGGAAACAGACATTTGGAGGGTAAACCCACAGCATTTTCTTGCATAGCAAGCAACAGGTCTAATGTGAACTCCCAGCGCTTCACTTCTTGTCCCATGGCATGCATAAATAATGATAAATTACAGTAACTCAATTCACTTTAAGGTTTATTCAATATTGTATAATTAAGTACAATTCTTATTGGCCAATATATAGGTTTGTATAGTATGAAGATTTACAAAAATTAATGAAAAGACAATTTTATAACAAATATGCATATGCTGTTTACTATATTGGATTGCCATAAAATTAAAATTAACATTGAACACAAAATAGTACATTCTCAGACATTCAAGTAGATAGTGAAAGAAATTTCCAGCACAATGCTACAAATAAAAACTTGAGAGCACATCATGGGCCAACAACCCAAAACATAGTTCATATAGGGAAGTTTTTCTTCCACCTGTCATTAAAGGCACCTAAACCCTTATACATGGGTTTATACTAAATACAAAACTTTAAGCTAACATCACTCAATTTAGAAAGAAGTTCTGTTTTAGCTTTTATATTAACATGTAGGTATGTTTGCGAGGATTATTTAATTAGTTAGAGACAAAAACTTTGTTTTCCCACTTTGATTGAATCGAAAGGTTAACATGCAATTTTCAAACCTTTGAGATTAAGTTAAGAAAAACATTATTTACGTCGGGAAGCAACATGCCTAGTTACCATGTTAACAGTTGCCAAATGAACACACTCAAGGGTGAGATTGACGGTAAATTTTGTATAGCCTATCATAAAAATGCCCAATATTTGGTAGAGAGTAAGCCAACCCAATGCAAGATAATCTAGAACTTGAACAAATAAAACTGCCTGATGTTCATTTCTTGTTCTACACCTTGGCTTACTATTATCTATTTCACATACTTTTAAGCTTTACATTTGACCATATAACTTGAGATATAACTTATAATTTCACATTCTTTCAATTAAATGCTTAACAAAGGATTGGAAACTGCCGTTTTGAGCATATTTTCAAATTAGTTGGTATTTGGTATTCACCCTATAGAATGCAATACTACCACAGGTTTTCTATTTCAATACTATGTACGTCTAATGAGCCAAGGAAAAAATTAACCTGCACATTTGCAATGTATGTTAATTTTAACAACTAAAAAAATGAATTTGAAATATTTGTATGCCAAAAATAAATAATCACACCTATCCATTAAAATGCTAATGTAAAAATTCAGATTTGAAACAGTAATTATCACAAAAAGTTCTAACAAAAACATTTATGCATAAGGCTGCCACATGAGTAATAATAATGTTGACTAATTTGACATGAAAATGGTATATGGAACAAATTACCATTACAGCATAAACAAATTTAAGGCCTGAGATGTTTTTATGTATATTGTGTGAAAAACTATCTTTTTCTAAATGTCAGTTAAATTAAGGGACTTCTTTACAAAATAGGAATAAAGAATCATTTTAAGGCACCTTCAGCCTAGTGATCAACTACTTTTCATTGATCTGACAAGGCTAGATAGTACTAGATCACAAATGCTTTATAGTGCATTGCAAAAGGGGTTTGGAGGATAAGAGAATCACAATAGAAAAGTGTAACTGTCATGGTACAAAAGGAATGTATCTATTTCTACAAAGTCAAGAAAGAAACAAATAAATTTGTTTTATAACCCAGGACTGTTAAGGTTCATCCTATGATATCACCAAATGTCATCAAATCCAAATAGTATGCATGGCTGAATAAAAATATCCACCAAAAAATAGTCTTCAAATATGATGTCTAAAAATTGTAAATCAAATGACCTGAAATAAAAATCTCAAACAGAACTCACATTTATATATACTCCAAGTAAAAGTGTTTGTTTATAAAAATACATAACACACAAAACCTATACATAAATAAACCAGATATATACATCAGAAATTAACTCAGTCATTATCAATTAAGTATATTTATACATGTTCAAAAAATAGGTATCAAACCAATAGTTCAAGAGAGCAATGTACACATTACCAATAATAATTTTGATAAAGATATTTGATATTTACAAAACAATATCTGTACTGATCTTTAGCTGCCACTTTGTAGGTGATTGCAGGAAAAACTTTTGTCATGGATTGAATCTATCATGTAACTGAGCAAAACTCTGAATAAAGACTATACATAAATGATGTCATTGAAACAAGGTGACCCAACCAACAAAATGAGCAAAGAAATAGCTAAAGCTCAAATGAAATTCATAAAAATGAAACAAATTTCGGGTGTACTCAGAAAAAGTAAAATTATGATTCGCAAAAATAACCCACAAGCTCCTGACCACTTCTATAAGTTACATTTAAAATGTCATTTTACATATGAGGAACCAGGTGTCATGAATGCACTCTTAGATTAAGATTATACTTCACAGATTATTGATATGAAAATCGATTTAATCTACTAAAACGGCAAAGAAAATAAGTTGGAAAATGTGTAATATTAAATGAACATAGTCAATTTCCCATATTCACATAACACCAATGGTCATCCACTTTATAATCCTTAGTGGTTTGTATTGGCTTAGCCTTGCAAACACTGATAAAAATACACTTTCAAACATAGAACAGAGAAACTTGTCTATGAATGCCACATACAACGTGCAAAAGAAACAATTTTAATATTTAAAATATATGTGTGCAACCACACTTGCTAATGAATTGTGCTATTGCTAATGCAGATATATCAGGATTAAAATTCATTATCTAAATGTGATTAAGTCTCTAGAGTTTAGTTTTTCACATGTCAATCAAGAAACAAATACTTTAGAATGTCAGATATTCCACAACTTTAAAAAGTTTAAAAATACTTGTTATTGCTCCCAAAAATTTAATTTTTATCCTTTGCATTTTCACACAGATAAAAATATTATAGGAAGGATTTTTAATATCACATCAACGTGCCATATGAATATGAAAAAAATAAATATATATATATATATATGCCAAAGGAAGAAATTTAAGAAACTTCCAAAAGTGCTCTTTAACTGGCATAGATATTATTATTTCATTTCCAGGATGTCTGGGGAAGTGAATACGAATCCAATGTTTACAAGGCTGCTGACTTATAGAATGAAAACTGCAACATTTTCCCATTTACTACGAGGCCATGCATTAAGACCAATGGCAGGTGTAGCTCAGGTGTGGATGGAAAGTGATGACGGAGACAAGAGGGATGCCAGGGAGGGAATGCCCATCAAAGGAGGCCTATTTCTCTTAGTGCACCCTCGACGGCTTCGTCCTTGCAGAGAGACAGAGAGAGAAAGAAGATGGGAGAGAAAGGAATTGGGGTAGAAAATGAGGGAGGGGGTGAGGTTTGTCTTCAGCTAGCAGTTCTCCTATTCACATCATATTTAAAAACATCCAAATCATCAAATGGAGTTCAGTACACATCACTACCTACGCATCATTAAAAGCATATGATCCAGCCCAGATGTAATAATTTATGTCAAGTCAAAGCAAAAACAAAATCAAATATTATGATGTTACAAAAGCCAATTCCATACAGAAAAATCATTTAAAAATGAGTAAATTTTGAGATAATCATTTAGATATTCTCATTACCGTCCACTGTTAAAATGTTTGACAAAGTTATGACAATTAAAAATATTTAAACTGCAATACTTAATAAAGTCTCATAAATTTTTGGAATTGCATTGTATAGAAAGCTAGTGGAAAAAACAAAAGAACTTCATTAACCATTGTGTATTTTTATAAAATAAGTCCTCTGAGGTCATTCTTTACATGAACTGACCTTGGAAGGAAGGCAGAGGAATTACTCCAAAATTATAATTCTTAGCATGAAAATATTTTAAAAATAAAATCTCATTATCTCACCTTGCATTATATATAACAAACGTCATGAAATGTTATTTGAATAGAAAATTTCTGTGTATATGTTCAATGATTAATTTCAGATTAACTACAGCTTTACCACATACCTAGACAACAAAATCATTTAGTGAGTTTTCCACTTTCTGCTAGCAGTCATTGAGTGAAATATTATCTCGTTTCGAAGATATAAATTATGATAAAAATATAATGATAAAATATGAATAACTCTTGAAAATTCAACTTAATTTATTTTAAAATAAAACACACCAAACAGCTCATACTGGAAGTAACAAATTGAGAGACACAAAAATTGGTGGGTACCTACTCAAGTGATGAATTTCCTAAATATATTTTCTTAAAAATGTTAACTTCAAAGAGGGCACTGCATGACAAAATTTTAATTTCTATTATCACAGAATACAATATGGTGATATAAAACAAGGCATGCAAGAAGTATGAGAATTTACCATAAGAAAAATATTTTCTACACAACTAGCAATATTTTAAAAGTTTAACATAGGTCAATTCAATTAGTTTGTACGATGATTTGTGTGAGGGGGGAAAAGCTACAATCTTATCAATACTTCTGTTTGGAGAAACACTACCCAATGAAACAAAAAATTGTGTGGCTATTTACAGAGGATGAGTATAATACAATCATGGTATTTCTTGTAGAGGGATTTATTTTAACACAGTAATTATATACAGAACTAAGAATGCACTTCATTAACAAGTTGTGGAAGAAATTAAGCATACCAGATGGATGTTGTTATCAGCTTTACTTGTACATAGTATTTAATATTTTTTCACAAATAAATAATGTGCATATCACATCTCTAAATGATATCCGATGGCACATATAAATTGATGCACAATATTTTGAGATCCATCAATAAATCTTGGAGAAATAATTAAGTGCAAAATGATTTCACTGTTTAAAAAGCAAACAAAATTGGAATATATACTGGAGATTACTCATCTACCAAATAACATAGGGTTATGAAATGAAAGTGTAAAAATTGTGAAATTTTTTTAGGAAAACAATATTTAATCAATATTTAGATGAAATATAAAGAATTTTCTTTTTATAAAGTGCTTTTATATAATTTTCCCATCAACATTTTTTTAATCAGTCACAACAAATAGTTAAAAACAACAATAATTAAACATGATAATCATGCACCCAGCAGGCACAGATAAATACATCTTAACTAAAAAATCAGGGAATGAACTAATTATGCCCATATTTTCATTTTGAACTTGGTCACCTTCATGAGCCTAGTTGATTATTACACACCAAACTGGTGACTTCACAAACTGGTTTGACAGGAATAACTTACTTGACACAACTTTAATTCATTGTTTACTTCAAAAAACCAAACATATGTATCCTCTGAAGATCGAGTGAGAACAAAATTTAACTGGTGAATGATACAAAGCCTGATAATGGTTTGGCATATACATTAATATTTACTCGTATGCCCATCCTGATGAGGGGTAAATGTTCCTAAATGAGCTTTCTTAAGGATTTTTTCAAGGATTAAGTTGTACATGATATGCAATTTTACAACTGAGAGTTCACGCTCAATGAAATTACATACTGCATAAATCAAAAAATAAATTAGATTAAACCTCTGGAGTAAATTGGCCTATTTTCCTCCTTGATCATAATTATACTTAAAACCGAATGATGGATGACTAAACTTTTACAAACTACAACAGGTACAAATTTGAACAGAGGTCTTCAACACCACACAGTCAACCCAAAAAACCTACAAATACATTTATGACTACCCAAAGTCAAGTAAATACAAATAATAATAAAACAATTTATAAGTATTATTTGCTACATAGGTAACTAATCTCCAAATTTTCATATTGCTAAAACTATTTTTTTCTAAAAACTGTGAATCAAAGTAATTAATTAAAATTCAATTTGCAAGAAAAAACTAGTACATACTACTAATTGGACTTTTTTAAAAATCTCTGTTAAAGTAATATTTTTCAATATTTGTATCTAAAGAAAGGTGTCTACATGGAAAACAACCATCACCACTGCAAAAAAATGTACTAGTCCTAAAAAATTAACCCAACCGTATTAGTGAAAAAGAGAAGTGTCAAGAATGAAACGATAGCAGTAACACACCCCCACTGAATTAAGGAAACAAGAGGACAGAAAGAATTCAAACTGAGAAACAATGCTAATAAAACTTCGTCCATGACTCTGCTTGTTCTTAAAAGTCGATTATAGAAATTTATCTCCATCTCTAGATGTTGAAGACCCCTGGGACAAGCTCATGGGGGGCAGGGTAAACAAAAGGCCACTCGACAAACTTTTTGGCATTGATGCATTCTTTAAATGACACACATCGGCTGGCATAGATAATAAAAGCACCATAAACAAGCCAAGGGATTCTTTCCCAAATTGTAACTTTATTGAAACACACAATTCGACTTATTGTACCAAAAAAATGCAAGTTCCTTTTCTATTGGACTAGACTTACTTAAATATATAAATAATGAAAAAGGTATACACTAAATTTGGCAACAGTTTGTGATTACATATTTTCTAACTAATAGCGTAACGCTATTGATTAAAAAAATTAAAATACTGGTTCAGTACGTTGCATTAAAATCACCAATATTCCACAGTATTGCCTGACATCCACAGTAAATTCTTTTCACTTTCATTGATGTATGTAATGGTTTTTGTATATTTGAAAGAAACTCAAACGGGGACACATGTTGAGAGAAGGAAGAAAATGATAAGGAACAAAAAAAAACAAAGTGAAAGCTAGTAGCATAACATGAACAAGAAAGTAGGTATGCAGAATTGTTATAGTTCTTTCAGCTCACTGGTTAATTGAGGAACATAAAAGATCATCACAGCCAAACATGCTTCGAAGCAGATTTTCATTCCAAGCATTCCTCAAGTTCCATGCTTTCAATTTAAAAAAAGTGAACATATGTTCACTATATCCTGAAATCTTTGCATTTCCACATTCTTTTTTTTCACTACATTCAGTATAATGTGAAATCACCATCAAATGGTATCAGGAATCAATATATTTTTTTATTTTAAAGCATCACAAGCAGGCATATGCCATAACATGCTACAACTTTAAACATATTGAAAAAAAATAGGCATCCTTGAAGCCAAACTATAGGAATTACTGATTAAGTGAGCTACCAAGATGAATTAGTACTAAATTACATTCCATTTTGTTGAATGAAAGTAGTACAAAATGCTGCAACTTGAAAAAATTATTTGGAAAGACCTTTCAATACATGTTTCAGATGACTTTGAATTGTACAATGTGAATGCTAAATTCATTACCACCTACAGTTTGCTTTACTCCCACAAATATGTATTTTGAAGGTCTACCAACACGTCTATTCTAATGAACACAAGGGAAAACCAGATGACACACATCTACCAACTCAAAAAACACTGTACATAAATGCGAGGCTCATGGGGGCATATCTATACTTCACAAATTAATTAAAATTGAGCATGAGATATCCTTTAATTGCCTCATAACATTTGGGCTCTCATGATTCTTAGTTGAATTCGAGGATATGGGTAACTAAAAAGATGTGGTATTATTACTAGGTCTTAACTGATGGCTTTGATCAATAACTACAACATAGCCCCAAATTATGTGTACAGTTTCAAATCACCAACTAGGAAACAATCTACCAAAAAAAAGGACATATCACTCCTGAATGCCTACGTGAAAGTCCTAAAACCTGATAATAATAAACATCATTGCTAAGACAGCATAACCAAAACTTAAAACCTATGGCACATTCATTCTATACATTACTCCTCGTGTTCCACACTGAAGCATTTGCTTTGAATTTTCAAAACAAATAAGCCATGAAGACAAGGGACTATGCAATGGAGAATAATAACACAGGGCAAGGCACACAATGCAGTACTCGAAATGGCTGAGTAGTGTCACTCAAAGCTCAAGAGGATATTCCCCGTAACTAACCTCTTGCAACAAGTCCTGGGCAGCAATTGCCTTCAGAACATTCTTCTTGCTCGTTTCCTGAATTTCTCCTCCAAGAAGTAACTCATCCAGGATGAAATATGCTTTCTCAAAATTGAATATTATGTCTAACTCGCACACCTAAAATTGAAGAAATGAAAAATAACAATTTATGTCCATTATTACTGCTGATGAAATAATTTGTTCTCTTAACAAAACATAATTGTCACCTTTACTCTGGAAAAAATTCTTCATTCTGCACATTGTTTTCATAGCAGTTCATGTGAAATTTTAGTCAGGAAAAATGGTATTTCATGTGGGCACATATACGTAGTGAAACAAAATTATTGAAAAGTAACAAATATATAATATTGGGATTAGAAAATTAGCCCAAATCATCTGAATATTTAACTTACAATCACTGATCTACGAACAGTGCAAGTTCATGGAAAAGTTAGAGAAGCAGGGAGAGATGGGCTTACTATAGGGGAAAGTAAAAGCCTTATTAGAAATAAAACAGGAAACAAGAACCGTATTATAGGAGATGTCTTAAGATGGAAGGAGTACATGCAGGAACTCTATGGTGATGAGTATAGACCCTTGAACTTAAGATTTAGAAAGATAATGGGAAGAAGATGAGAATAGCTTAGGCCCAAAAATATTAGAAAGTGAGACTGAAATGGTCCTGAAGAGGAATAAAGTATTGGATAATATACCAGCAGGATTACTTAAAAGGTTTAGGACACACAAAAAGCAAGGTTTATGAGATAATTAGATAATTTTACAATGAAGGCATGTGGCCGGAAGAACTATTTAGGTCGATATTTATTACAATAGAGCGGTATATTGCTGTAATTTCGTATGTCAATTATTTGACACAATAAATGCCAGAGGGCAGGCAATGGCATTTGCCGGTAGTCTCGGCCTAAGTCTCAACGTGGTCATTCCGTTATTTAATATATTACAAATAGTAAAAAAAAGAAAGCAGCAGAATATGACAAATATATGACAATTAGTTTGACCCCAAATGCAGTGAATGTAGTTCTTAGAATAATCAGTAAAAGACTGGAGAGAAGACCAGAACACTATCTAGGATAAGATCAGTTTAGTTTTAGGAGAGACAGAGGGACTTTTGATGCGATAGTGGTAATGAAGACACAGATAAAACGGAAAAAGCATTCAATAAAGTAGAGTGGCCTAAAATAATGTAAGTGTTGCAAAAAATCGAAATGGATTGGAAGGGTAGGCATCTCATCCGATTCCTTTATATGGCCCAGGCCACTCATTAAGGGTGGCAGATGGGGAGTCTGGATGGGTGCAGCTAGATAGGGAAGTAAGACAGAGGTGTTCGCTGTCTCCTGTGATTTTTAACTTGCACTCACAGGAGATGGTAAATGAGGCACGGGGAACGGTTGAGTCGGGAGTAAAAATTGGTGGGGAACTCTTAAGCAAAATGGCCTTAGCGGTTGATGCACCCAAAACCATGGGAACTCGTTAAATCAGTCAGATTCGCAGACAACCAAGCCCTAGTTAGTAATTCAGTCAAAGGACTGCAGACCTTGTCGAGTGCATTACAAGACCAGTGTCAGAAGTTTGTAATGAAATTAATTACATAATAGTAAGAAAACAAAAGTAATGAGATTTTTGAGAAGTAAGAAGGCTATGCTACATATTATGCTAGAAGGGAATAAATTAGAACAGGTAGAAAAGTTTACTTATTTGGGAAGCATCATAGAGAAAAATGGATGTAGTGGCATGGATATTAGATGAAGAATTGCATTAGCAAAAGAGGCATTGGCAAAAAGGAAGGAATTAATGAGAGAGGCCCTAAAAAAAGATTTGAAGAAAAGATTAGTGAAAATCCTCGTATTGAGCAGAGCATTATATGAATTCGAAACCTGATCCATGAGGAAGGATGATGAGCATAGATTGAAGGCTTTTGAGATGTGGGTTTGGTGATGGATGGAGATGAGGTGAACAGAGAGAAAAACGAATGAAGAAGTTTTGAGAATTGTAGGGGAGGAGAGGCATTTGCTGCAAGAAATCAAAAAAAAGACAGGAAAGGTGGATGAAAGGGATGCTCAGAGTCAACGGGTTGTTGAAGGTTGTAATAGAGTGTAGAATGTTGGGTAAGCGGGGTAGGGATAGGAAGAGAGAGAATAGGATTTTGGACAGAATGATAGGGGGTAGGAAGTATGCAGATTTGAAGAGGAATTAAAGTTGGATGACACACACGCAATCTAAACTTAGGATCATCAAAATCCTACCAAAACTGGTATATTACCCTTCAATCAATCATTGATCAAAACAACAAAAACAATTCAGAGTAGAATTTTTAGTTGGATTTGCCACATTAAACGCCATAAATTTGCACAGCTAAAATATTTCATAAATTTTCAAACTTACTGGTATAAGCTGATACATTCTATTAGCTTTTAGTTTGATGAGAATGGTAGCAGGGCTTTTCTTCGGGGATATAAGTTTTCATTCATAGTGAATAGTTCAATGATTAATTACTTTTGATAGCTTATCAGACACAATTTTAATTGATCAATTCAATTAAGAATATTTGAAGAATACCAAATTTAAAAAAATTAGCTAAAATAGTAGCTAAAATTTGACTGATTTTAAGAAAAAACGAAAAAAAAGATATGAAGTTTTAACTCGAGAACAATTACTGACTGCGGAAGTATCGGAAGGCAAAAGTAGAGCGTAGTTACAAAGTACAGTGACTAAAGAAATAAAGGAAGGGTTCAGATAAAATGTAGGAGATAACAGAAAAGGTAAAAATATGGTTTTGCAGTTGGTTACATAAAACTTATGGGAAGCGGAATAATTTCAAAAAAATTGAATGCAAAAGAATTCGTAGCCCCTTACACCATAGCCTTCCATTGTCGGTTATCTATATGACATAGTGCAAGTACGAGCTATTGCCTCGAAATGTAAACAAACGACTTAATAAAATTTCTTTGGCTCGTGGGAAAAAGACACGTGGGGTCCTAAAATGGTAAAATAGAGAACACACTTGACAAAAACTTATCGACTTACACTTCCGAAGTATTTGTCTAAAAGCTCCACGTAACGGTGGATAATTTCCAAGGTCAGGAGTTCATTGTCTTCCTGTTCAATTGCACAGCAGAAATACAAACTGGCATACCTGCGACAAATTATTTCAAGGTAAAAATAGCGAACAGGCTAAGAGCAATTATCTCACAAATAATATCTACGAACCTCTTATACACTACTTTCACATCACGCCATTCCAAGAAACTACACATCTTCGGCTTTCTTGCAAGAATAGTAGTGATTAATTCTCTCGTAATTTTCTTTTTTAACTTATCCGGATGTGCTACATACCACTTCTGCAAACGTAATTTGCCTTGGCGACTGAAGAGTAACATAAACTGCATCTAAAAAGCATCAATGTATAATCAACCATAACGTCAACATTTACATATGAAGCATTACCATGATTTGCATTATAAGGAGTACCATTTTGGATAATGTGGTATATAATGATGAATACTTGTATAACAGTCAAACAAAACGCTATAACTTAATACATTTCCGAATTTTAACGACGAATATAATGAAATACGATAAATAAATGTCTTAACATGGTCGCCTTTCGACCAACGAGACCAAACAAGATGTACGCCGTGGCCGTATGCAGTCAGTAAAAGTCGTAGCAGTGGTACCACTACAGCCGTCTTTAGTTATTTACGAGAAATAGAAGTGAAACTTTTTTTCATTATTCCATGGCGAATTCAGTAGATGGCAGCAGTTGCTGCGATTGGTTTAGTTTGGCGGGAGAACAAATGTAGATCTCGGAAAAAAATCATATTTGTCACAAAATAGCATTGAAATCAGATAATAAAACTGCAGTATAGATATTTTCACCTTTTTTTCATCGAGTAATGAATATGAAAATGTTCCTGACTTTCTTTAAAAAATGGTGCTACTTACATTCCTATCAAAGTAAGTTGTTGGACATGTAAAGAAAAACTACCCATTTGAATGAAGCAGTGCCTATGTAAAGTGTGATGATACATTGTTTCTCGTATGGTTTATAGGTAATGGCAAAGAAAGTCATAATTTTTGTGATATGTACAAAGGTTATTGAATTTTATAATAATAATAATTTTATTAGACCTAAGGGCAAAATGCACTCTACAATGTATAGGCACAGGTATAGGCAAGTGTATAGGCCACGTCAAGAGTTGAGAAAACAATACAAGTCATGTATAGACAAATTAATTATATGGACAGAGGTAGTCTTGTACATTATAGTAACATTTTTCAATTTGATATTCAAAAGTATTTTTGTTAAATACAGGTGAGCTCTCTATATTTTTAATGGATACAGGTAAATGGTTGTATAATTTAGTGCACATAGCATTAGGACCTTAGGATATCAAGCTCAAGTTTGTCTGATTTACATGTATATCATTGCGTCCTTTTGACTCATATTTGTGGACACTATTATTCTTTGTAAAATCCCTTACAGAGTGATATATATAGGGTAATTTATATATATATATGTAATATATATATATATATATAGGTAGATGATAAGTTCTAGTAAGTTAACTACCCGTTTCAACTTGTTTCATCTAACCCGTACCGTATTGACTCGTTTTATGTGGATAAAAAT
>WURS02000018.1:7715654-7727733 GCA_011762765.2 Rhinocypha anisoptera
CCATAGAATCATGGCGTCGACGTTGCGAAAAATGTGTACGGCTGCAGGGAGATTACGTCGAGAAGTAACACTAGTTTATTTGTTTTTAAGATGAATAATTAGTTAGAAAAAAAATCGGAGGCTTTATAACTTGAATTCACTTCGTACACTTGACAACACACCACACAAGAAGCGGAAGCCGAGTACACGAACGTTGGAGGGTGACTTGAGTTTTCTGCCGGATCATCCACACCCTTTTCACTCAAATTGGAGCTCTCCCTTCGCCCGGCATTTTAGTCGCAAGGATATTTTGGACGGATGATAGAAGGACTCTCTAAAGAACAATGGTGAAAAGAATGACTCCTCAGAGAGAGGGTGGCACTCCCCATTATCCCCCCACTGCCCCGGAAGGGCACCGCCGGGATACACGTGGATGCGTGGACGAATCGGCGCTCGAGGGGAGGCGACGCAGACGGGGCACGGCGTGACACGCGCGAGAGGCGAAGACACGCGATCCCTCCGGGGAGGTGTCCTCGAGGGGCGGGGCCCCCTTGGGAGGGGGTGGGGGGGTGGTGGTGAAGGGAGGGGAAGACGAGGAGAGGTCGCTCCAGACTGAGTCTGTCGAGGTTTCACTACTTGCATTTCGGGTTGCGGGGCAGAGGATTCTAGCGAGACACTGCGACAACGGCGCAACACTTCCATGTGTTGCAGCAACCGAAGAAAAAATTCAAGTTGTTTTCATTTATTATTCACTCCCGTATCGTATTGTGGAGCTGCCTGGAGAAGAAAATATAATATTTGGTACTTTCCCGGCGTATCAGCTGAGTGAAGTCCTCTCGGGTTTTCCACCGGGTCAGGTCGTTAGTAGCCGACGTTTCGATGGCGTACTCTGCCATCGTCTTGACATCTGAAGACATCATCAACATCAACGCCCCTGAAGACGATGGCAGAAGCGTCTGCTACTAATGACCTGACCCGGTGGAAAACCCGAGAGAGGACTTCACTCAAAATACAGTATATTTTGATATGAAGTATATTTAATGTTATTTTCTTATTATTTCCGTTGAATAAAATGAAATGACGCAATAAAAAATGAATTTATTGAAGCTACTAAAAAAAGGAATGAATTTAATCTCGCCCGTGGGACAGGTAAATGATCGGTTAAGATTAACAGTTGCAGACTAGACGCAGTGGAAGAAATCCGTAATAAATAATAGAAAATGCACTTTTCCACAAACATATTTAATTCGTACAACGCGCGTTTCGGTTTGCTAAGCCATCCTCGGGTGCAAGACCTGTTGTTGCTGTCCTTGTATCTGACGATGGCTCAGCAAGTCGAAACGCGCCTTGTACGCATTAAATATTTTTGTGGAAAAGTGCATTTTCTTTTATTCATTAAGTGATCGCGTCGAAGCCGGGCGCGACGACGAAGTCGGATCACCGAGCCGTCAAATAAGGCTCAAGGAAAGAAATTATTTTGATAGGCTTCGGTTTTTCAACCCACTATGCAATAATGGTTTCAAGAACATTAGATTTGCATCGGGTCAACTGCAGTACGAACCCCACTGGAAAGAGCGTCGAGTCGGCCGTAAGCGGGCCGGCGAGGCCCTCAGCCCTTCACACGAAATGAATGCGAAGTCAAAACAACTGAGAACAAGGCGCTAAAGAGAACGGGAGGGAAACACTATGTTGCGCACTATGTTGAGGGGAGAGGAGATTAAAGAGCTTTAATTTATGAAATGGAGAGGGATACTCGGACATTTTATAACAAAGTAACACGTAACAGGACGAACGCAAAACGTAGCGAGTAGCATGGAAGCTCACCGTTATCAAAGTGAAATGATTTTCCCTCAGCCGAGATTCCAACCCGGACCATTCCGTTTTCGATGCAACGCGACAAGAGTTACAGCACAAAGAATCCAAATTCCGGTCAGGGATCAGCCCGGGGAATAACGCCACAAAAATCTTTTCTTTGGAATCCTCGTTTCTGCTTTCTTCACCACATCTTTTATTCACATATGCATTATAAATAAATATGTACGAATAATAGGAAATGAGGAAAGGGACATGAGCACATTAAAGGACGAACACAAAGCCGAAGCCGTTATGGCGATAAGCTGCATGTATTAGGCCGACAAAATCATGTGTGAGAAAGGAGTTCTCGGTGGCTCTCGGAGTTAGCACGTTCGACCGGCAATTGAGGAGTTAAGAGTCCCGGATTTGAGGAGAAAACTTTTTTCACATAGGAATTAGTCGGTTTCCGTTCCATCTTTCTTATCACATTTTGTGTTCCTATCCCTTTCCTTACTTCCTATTATTTTTATGTTGTATTTTAGCCATTTGGCGGCTATTTCTGGGTATGAATGAGTGTTTAGATGTATGCATGTACATATATATACATATAAATAATTATGTATATGTGTGTGCGTATTGAATGAACACCGAATAATGAAACATAGAAAAGACGGAACACGCATTTAGTCCAGATTTTCTAGGGTTAGCTCTTCGTCAGTGAAGGAATAAGAATGGTCATTCCCAAATAAGAACGACCAATCCTATTCCTTCACTAAAGAAGAGCTAACTCTCGAAAATTCTGGACTGTGTGAGTGTTCCGTCTTTTATTTATTTGTGTCTATGTTTCATTGTTGTGTGTTTCTCTCATGAACGGACGAAGGTGGTGGTGCCACCGAAAATTCTTCACCACTGTGAGTTTTTTTTTTCTTTTTGTGTCCTGTGTCTTTATACGTTCCACTAGTGTTAGAACCAATATTATTCACATTGTGAACCTTTTCGAAGTGATTATTATATATATGTATATATATAATTCAGGAAAACTCGGATGAGCAGCAACACTTATACACATTCACATATTGAGGATACACTCAAAAGACTCACATTGGGAAGAAATATTTTGGGGCTCCCTTGCCCCTTCGTCTTCTTAGAGAGTAGAACTTTGCCCCATCACTGCTTCTTAGAAAAGCAGTGATGTGGCAAGCGAGCCCCAAAATATTTCTTCCCAATGTGAGTCTTTTAAGTGTATCCTCTATGTATGAATGTGTATAAGTGTGTGAGTGTGTTCACCAGTCGCTCAACCAATCAAAAGGGCAGCAGGTAAATCAAAACGAACACACATGAGAAAACAAAACAATAATGATATAAAAGGGTACACGATTGACAAAAAATGAGACTACACATGTTTGACAATATATGTGAGAGAAATTTTTGAAGGCTCACTTGATGCTTTCTTATCATCAATAGATTGAAATAGTATTTCAGGTGGAATTTCATGTAGTGATAAAACACTAGTTTACATGGATTTTATTCATCTTGGAAAGATACAACACGAGGTTATTCTATGGTTGATCAATCAGTGATTTATAATTGTTTACTTTTTATGTGAAATAGATATCTTTTTTCATTTTCCATATTTATTTTCAATTGGTAGTGATGGCTAAATACCATATGTGATAGATTATCCTATATTTAAAATATTTGTAGACAGTAGTTTTGCTGCTTGGATATCTCAGATACGATACAAATGCCCATGGTAGTACATAGTAGTAGTATGTAATGATCATTTAGTTTTGATCTTTTTAGTACACCTTATGATTTCTACTAAGAAATTTGACTTTTTGCAGACATGTTGGTGGCAACATTCGAGATGGAATCACTGGTTTCTCTGGGTGAGTTGGGTCAGCTGAGCTACAGAATAATGTCGAACCATTGAGTCATTCCACATATGTTTTCTCCGTTTGGTGAACCCGTGTGCAATCCTGTTAACCATAGTAATGACGACTCATGTTTTCCTTTTAGATTTATTCTCAACATTTCTTTCTCAACATCTCATTAGTTAACTTGCGATTCCTACTGTTAACAAACACTATCACATGTCCATAGATTATGCTCATTGGCCACTGTAACCAGAGAACTATATATATATATATATATATATATATTCTTACTCAACTGTATATGAACTTCGGGTAAAATAAATTCAATTTTTGCTTGGTTTTCCTAGAATTTATACTAGGTGCATTCTAGTTATAAGGCCTCCAATTTTTTTCTTACTAATTATTCACCTTAAAAAGAATGAAACATGTGTTACTTCTCGATGTAATCTCCCTGCAGCCATACACATTTTTTGCAACGTCGACTCCACGGTGAAGGCTTCTTTAGGAGTCTGTTTTGACCACTGGACAATTGCTGTGACGCTGTCGGTGTGCGAGGCCGAGATTCTTTTGGTTCGTTGTCAAATGTTGTACTGCCATCTTTAAACTGTCGCACCCATGAACGCACTTTCGACACATCCATGACTCCATCACCACATGTCTCCTTCGACTGGCGATGAATTTCAATCGGTGTCACACCACGAATGATTACACTCTGGTCATGTAACAAAAACATCGCCATTTTAAGTAACGAAAACAGTTCTCATTCTCGCTGCTGCCGCTAGAGGTTTTGTCTGTCGTACAGTGCTGCCATCTCTGTCACCCATTGACAATGAGTGTCCGCTCATTTTAAAACAAACTGCATGTTTCTATCTGTTTCCAGTCCGGAAAAAAAAAATTGGAGGCCTTACAACTTTAATGCACCTCGTATGAAAGCTTTTTAAGCTCTCTGTGTTGATCTCAGTATATATGTGGTGCAAAATGGCTACATTCCTTTGGTTAAGTATTTTTATCCACTTCATAAAATTTTCCAACTTATTATATATATATGAGATGGCATGTAATGCTATAATAAAATATGTTTGATACCACCATTAAGGGTTAAAAGATGAGCTTTTCTACATTACGCCAAATTATAGATGAGAAGTATCTTACGTCTGTATCTATTGAATTATTCATTATCCTAATATCATCAGTTTTGTGCTAGGAATAAATTATTATGGATCTTCTCCCAATTTATGGCTGAATTCATAATTGAAAATTAGTAGTGAATACAGTCTGACATCTTAAAAGGGAGCCTTCATCAACAAGAATTAATATCATACTTTCTTTCCAAGAGCAAGGCTCCCTTTGATAATATAGGAGAGGATGTGTAGGTTGAAGGCATCCTTTGATGACTCTCTGTACGAAAAAGGCACGATCAGCATAAATATGGATGAAGGTGACCCAAGTCTCACGACTAGATGTGGGCATTAGTATTTTTATGAAATTTCTTTTCTTTAGACATTATACATGAATAGTGGATCTTGTTTGAAATTTCAGTGAAAGTTCATCAATGTGGTAAGGTGAAAAATTATACACAAACATTTTATTATTTTGATATATAAACATTATATATTTGTGATGAAATAATTGTCATCTTTCTTAATAATGGATTCATATTTTAATTTCATTATAAAGGAACAGGCAATGAAATTTCAGCTTTGGATAGTTTCAAAAGGGATTTGAAGGGGTAATGTTAGAGAGCTCTTCTTAATTTGTTATTAAATTGATGTTTATTTATACTGTCCATAGGGATGCTCTACATATTTCTCCTGTATTGACATTATATTGATGTTAACAAATTTAGATACATTTGCTCTTGTGTGAGTAAATTTTCCAAGAATAAGTTTTTATTTCCATCAACTAAATTTCATGATTTATAAAAAAGGGATTTGAAAATCGATCACCTTTATTTATTTTTGCAAATGTCTAAGTAATAGTTGACCCTTGTGAGCAGGGTAAATGTCTATATCTCCTTCGTAGTTTTATGCCCGGAACTCAGATTATTAAACATGCAAGCAATAAATGGAAAGATTATTCATGAAATTAAATGGTTCCCTGGTGAGCTCTTATTTTATGACTCCAATTATAAAAGCAGTAACACTGTTCAGTAGTACAAGAAAACACCATGAAACTTTTGTGACCACATGTACATGGGTGGTTTGAAAACTATCTACAAAAATGAAAACTACTTTCATGTAGTAAGTAGTTATTTTTCATTTTCTATTTTAGAAAAGGGAAGCTACTTGCTGCTGAAAGGTATTACCCATCATTTTTGCTGTTCACTCATTCCATGCAGCATCATGAAAAATAATCTCACTGAGAATAAGTGCATAAGCACCTTTCTGTGTATGAACTGAGTTTTCTAATAACCCATGTAGTAGTCAATTGATCAATTGTGTCAATAATTAAGAAAAACAAATATCTAAATAAACCAACTCTGGTTTTTACTTATATAATTTTTTTCTGAACTAATAATTTCTTGGAATCCCTGTGATGCTTTTTGCTGGGTACATCTAAACATTTATGCACTACAAGAGGGTTAACATTGTCTTGCTACTGATTGGGGGACCTGGGTTTGAGGCCTGGTGGCATCTCTACATAGTGACACCTATAAACCCTAGTTGAGAGTGATTTTCTGGGTGCCAAATCTTCCTGGCCAAACCGCACGGTTGGCAGTCAAAAGGACTAGCCCCTAACACCCCTCCCCCCCTGTACCATGTCCTGAATTTTTAAATATCATTGGCCTTGTTACTAGGTGAACTCCTCCCTTACATATCAAACTGACCTCATGGTTGGAAACAGTGGTTTATGCGTCACATTCAACAAGCTTATTATTTTCCTTGGGCTGATCATATACCTAATGTTATTTAATAATTTACTCATGCCTAACTTATATTCTTCAAATGAGTATTTCCATACCTTCAGTTAGGACTTTAATGGCATCATTAAAAAAAGGTATGATTTTGGAAATTTGATTTGCTCCTAGACATATGCAATTCTAATTGGATTTAGACATCAGAAAAATGTAAGGAAATAAAAATGATAATATTTCTCTTTCTAGACTTTAAATAAATATTAGCATATTACATATAGCTTAAATTTTTATTGTTCTACTCTCATTTATATTATTTAATTAATACTCTGATGCTTCCTTTTGCAGATTAGATTTTAAGCCTATATCATAATGAAAAAATGAGCTTATTAGAGATGCAACTAGTGTTTTATTTTATAGTCATAATAATTGGTTTTACTTTTTTTTAAACTGATTATAGATTTTGTTTTAAAATAATTTATCTTGTTATACAGAAGTCAACTATTAAACAGAATCAAAGGCAAGTTGTTATACCAAGGAAACATAATGAATAAATGACCTTCCCTATCAGTTGTAGAGTTGGTCACTGCCAAAAAGTCAGTCACTCATATTCACCATGGCACATTCACACAGATATATACCATCATTACATAGAGGAAATATGCTAATATTAATCGAAAACTCAAGCATGTTGATTTGTTTTAACATGAACCATTTCCATTTCTTCTATATATTCCAATATTTACATAAGTAATCCACTTTTATGAGTTTTTTGTGCATTTAAAAATAGTTTTTTCCTCAACTTGATAAAAGGAAGAATCGTGAAAATGCATATCGTGTGAAAATCAGATTTAGCTTATCAGTACTTTTTTTCTCAATGGGAAGAGGTAAATTATGATTTCTAAGTTTTAATATATTTAAGTAAATATCAAATATAGGTCATTAGATATTGCTACTGAATTTTATCAAGGATGTTTCTTAATTATTACAGAATTAATTCACAATGGACCTTATCTTTTCATATTTCATCCATGAGTGCATTATCCTCTATAAATTCAAATTAAAGTAATAAATTATAGTGAGGATAAAACAAACTTTTCAGTGTATGAGGTCTTCATTTTCTGAATGATTCTCTGTGTAATGGTCATTTTACTTGTTTTCTCATTTTTCTCACCTTCTGATGGTTTACTAAATAGATCTGATAAGACATAGGCTAATTAAAAAGCTATTCAAAACTTTTATTGTACATTATAATGTTGTATGGTATTTGTAGTTACGTATCATAAACTAACTCATAATTGTTGTCATCTGAATAGAATAGAAATAATTTCAGCATCACTCACCATAATTTCATATTTTACACTTCAGGCTTGACATATAATACAGAATTAAATAGGTACATTCATTAATTTTTCAAGACTTCATATCTTGAATTATAAACAATATTCCTTTTATTTAGTGACCTCTTTAATTATGCTTTTACTGAGATATTTCAAGAGCTGTTTTAAATTTAGATATAAATATTTAGTTTGAGATTGTTGATATTAGTAGTTAGTACAACTGCATTTTATGCTCCTATTTTAATTATCTTCTCTTTTTTGTAATGGAAAGTGTTGAATCAGTTCTGTTTTCCCAATATGCATATCTTATTTTGCTTTTTGGCTTGTCATGAGCATGTGCAAGTATTTGCCTTTTTTATTTATGCATAATTTAAGCCTCAAATGATGGCTGATAAACTTAAGATTTTTGTCTGGTAGAAATGCTAGTTTATTTATAATTTTATAATGCCAATACTGTTTAAAGTTGATTGTGAATTTTTTTTCATAAATGACTAAGTCACGTTTTTGGCTTATAGGAGGGGTATAACATCTATTGTGATATTATAATTTATTGTATATGTATATGCATTATTTTGTACACACACTGTTAAAATTAGTTATTCAGAAATTCTTTGGTTTGAAATTCATTGCTGTATTATTTTTTTTAGGACTGTGATGTCTAAGCCAAGAGAATTTGCACATCTTATAAAGAATAAATTTGGTAGTGCTGATAATATCAATACCCTTGCAAGTAAGTTTTGATGAAGATTTTATATGATTGTGTTTGAATTTTTTTAAATTTTGGAAACTCTTTAATATTAATTAGAATGAATCAGTAAATAATTTCTGTAGGTTTCAGGAAAATTTTTAAAGGTTTTAATCAATTTTTATAATGAAGTAATTAATGCATGATGTTTTGCATATGTTATTATCTATAAATGCATTATATGGTGTACTTGTGGTTTAAGTCTCCAAAAAAATCATAATTATTTTTTAACAACATTAGAATTTCTACAGAATAAAATAAACATTTGTGAGCTATTATTTTTGTTTAATGCTTTAATATTTGGAGTTATAATATCTTTAAGTAATTACTACCATGCGCTTGGATGTAGTGTCAGTACATATATTATATTACTAAGTCAGTAATTTTTTGGAATTTTATAGTAAAATCTGTTGAATTAATCATTTTATAACTTTCAGGTACATTTACATAAGTTAAAATGTAAAGTAAATTACTAAAATTTGAATTATTTGACTCACTAAGTAGAAATATTATAAATTAATCAACCCATAAATCACTTTAAAATACAAACAATTTTCTCAGATAACATAAAAGTGCAATAAATTTAAATTTAATCTGTAAATATTCGTATGAAAAAAGAACTATGTATTTGCATTCATCAGTATAAGAACTGGTATTTCTCAACCCATTTATTTTAAAACTAAAATTTTTGGGGACAAAATTTAATGTGAGTCATGAGTGAAAAAATTCAATTCCACTATTAAAATTGAAATTAATAATGTATTCATAAATTCCTGCATAAAATTGAAGCATTATTCACAATCATGGAAATATTAAAATGTTCAACTGTCCCTCTCTTTCTCTTTCTCATTGTTCTGCATGCTTTTTTTTTTAATGGATAGCTTAATTTGTAAGTTTTGTAAGCTCTTTTACTCTTACCCTCTTTATGACATGACTTTTGTTTTTTGTGCATCTCAAGCATTACCATTGGCTGATTCTACATGCAAACATGGTAATTGTACTCCTCCTTTTTAATAATATATTGCCCGTGTCGCTTGTTCATGCATCCCAAGAAAAATCTGAATGTGTACGTGCATAGCCATTGTTGTGAGATTAGCGCAGTTGTGAATAAGGCTGAGAATCTTATGCTTTGGCCGTGGCTCTTCCCGTGCTCACCTTGTATCTGATAACAGAATGTTTCCGTTGTGTGAATCTGCCAGGGAACGGGGCGGACGGCGGGGGGATGATGGGCGGAGGGGCGGGTGGGGAGGACGAAGGGGGCGGGGGAGGGGGCAGCGGGAGGGGAAGCGGCCGCACCCACCACGGCAGCGCCACCCTACCGGGGCAGGGGTCATCGTCGGCCGGGGCAATCGGAGGTGGCGTTGGCAAGTTCCCGTCGGAGGAAGAAGAGGGAGGCACCGTCGGTGGTGACGGGAGTGGCGGTGGGCCCCTGGGCGGATCCGAGTGCAGCAGCGTGACCAGCGAAAGTTTACCCCCACCGACTCACCACGGAGGTCACCCCTGCTCGCCCAGGCATCAGGTGAGTGACCCTTGCAGACGTGGATACGAATGCCTTTGGATTTGACGTGCGAGCAAGTGGATTTATACTATCTGCTCGGACACGGATTTCTGATCAGACAAATATGTGGGGTATGTACGCAAATTTGACATCTTAAACACCATACGTATCAAACAATCTCTGGAATGTATTAGTTTATGGAGTGTTATGTTTTCAGAAAAATGTTTAACTGTGTGACAGTAATTTCTTAGTTGACAAATTTCACTCGATCGCGAGATCAAAAGGCGAAATTAAAACAGCTCACCTCGAAACGTGGTCAGTTTGAAGTGAAAGAGAAAATACTTTAAATGAAAATTCAAAAAGCATTGTCCCAGTTTATCACTCTTTAATACACAGAAATATAACTAGTAACATAAATATCACTTACTGAAATACAAACTCTTGTTACCACAATGGAGAAAAGAAATCACATTAGCCTTAGTTTGGCGAAAAGATAAGAAAGTAACTCTCTCTCTTATGAAGAAGGTGATATCCTCTCTATACAGGCCAGTGACTGGGGTTTAGATGGGAAACAGCTGACGTGCGAGCTCCCATACATAGGTCACTTTGTTGAGTGGGTTGTTTGATTTATCCAATAAAGGCAGAAAAAAAGAGGGCAAACAGTACATTTCCCTCTGAAAAGTTACTTCTTACTGGCACTAGAAGTATTCTTGCATTGATTACAAATTATTTAGAATTGAATGATAAGTTGATTACTATAAAAAAAGAGGGACCCCTATAGCATTGTGAGCAGCCGATTCACTCAAAGCACAGTTTTGCAAGGAGATAATCACAAACCTCAAAGTTATTGCTAAGCCAGAGTTAATGGGTAAGAGGCAGTTTAGGTAGGAAAAGTTGCCTCAGCAAAGTTTTAGAAGACAAGTTTCAGAGACATCCTTTTGTCACAACTGTAAAATATTTTGACTCTGCTAATGGAAAAAGGAGGAAAGTGGTAATTTCTCTTAAAATGTAATCTATCATCTCTGATTCACAGCATAAGTTATCTCTTTACTAACTTCTTTACTATTCTAAACTATACTCACTCACTGCTCTGATCAATTTTTCTCTGTCCATGTTGCAATAAAACTAAACAGGACAAAGAAATAGATTTTGCAGATACAAGCCACATAAAAGACCAGTAATTGAAGTGAGCATAAACTACATTTTACTCCTGGATCATCTCATCTCTGGCATGATCTCATATGTGGTGGTGGGGTGTTTGGGAACACATTTGTCCATAGATTGCTGGAGAGTTTTCCTGATAGTTCTCTGTGTATGGGCGGAAGCTCTATGTCCTACATTGACACATGTTCAAGCAAATCCCCAGGCTTCACCATGTGGATGAAAGACACGCCATCAAATCATTGATGAACTCTTTATTGGAAAATGACCTGTTAGTCATGAAAGCAGATAAAGGGAATTTGGTAGTGATCATGGACTGGAATAACTACATCGATAAGTACATGGATTTCATCACAAACAATAAATTCGTTGAGTTAAAAGAAGATCCCACAGCGAAATTCCAAAAGGAGTGTAAAGCAGCTGTCGCTATAAGTCAAGCCCTTCTGACGCCGGCCGAAGTAAGGAAAGTGACAACAATGAATCCCATACCCCTCAGTTTCTATGGCATGCCAAAAAGTCCACAAACCAACCATTCCCATCCGCCCTGTGGTTTCCAGCATCTCTTACACAGCCTACTCTCTCGCCCGTGTTCTTAAGTGGAAATTCATAGAATTTAGTAAATTTCATAGTGTTAAGAATTCATACAACCTAGCCACCTCCCTAGTGCAAGTGATCCCCCCGATGAAAGGTGTGTTGGTCTCTTTGACATTAAGAACCTCTTCACAAGCAAACCTATAACAACAGCAGTGCACCTAGCTGAAGAAATTCTTTTAGACTCAAAACACCCCCCCCCCCCCCCGCCTCCCCCCCACCCCCCGCCCGCACCCCCAA